>CM034350.1:8829851-8982738 GCA_019925275.1 Mytilus edulis
CCAAACTTAAAGGTAGACCGTATGGAATACGGGAACAATTTCTGCAAGAAATCGAACAAAAGCGGAAGGAACTTTATCCCGTGTTAAAACAGGCGAAACAGCAAAATAGACAAGCCTCTCTTGTGCGTGATAGACTATATATAGACAATCAGCTCTACATTCCGGACACGCTAATGGAGGATTCTAGAACAGAGCATACCGGCTCTTCATCAACAAACCATGACACTAGCCCAAAAGGCTCTTATTGTAGTGATACACCACCTAGCAAAAGACAGCGACAGGGACCGTCTACTGGTCCACCACACGCGAACGCTCCACCGAATTCTGGCAGATAGGGAAATGGTGCAAGAGGACAACCTCAAAAGAAGTCAAATAGTAATAATAAGAAATATACATTTAACAATGGTAATTTAAATATTTGTTTCTTAAATGTTTGTGGACTATTGTCTCCTGATTTCGTTGACATTTTGCTTGAACATGATATCTGTATTTTTGTTGAAACGATGTTAACTGATTTTAATAATTTAAACTTACCAGACGATTATATTTATGTCACAAAAAATAGAAAATTTTTTAAAAAAGCATCAGGTGGAATAGTTGTTATATATAGAAAGAGTTTAGAAAAAAAGTTGAAATTCTATAATACTGAGAGTCAATTTGTTTTATGGTTTCAAATTTCGAAATCAATTCTGTCACTTAATTCAGATGTAATTTTGACTGTGTTTATGTACCACCTGAAAATTCTAAGTATTCTACTATAGAAGCTTTTGAAGAATTGGAAAATGAATTGAATATCCTATCAAACACTGAAAATTGTTATGTTGCCCTAGTTGGCGATTTTAACTCAAAAACTGGGTCTTTACCCGATTATATTATACCTGATGAGTCAGTTGTTAGTATGTTTGATTGAGATTGTGATGCTGATATATTAGAGTATTTATATGATTATGAGAATCTGACTCGAAACAAAATCACCTTACAAAGAGTGTCTCAGTGTACATGTAGACCTAATAAGTATGGTCATAGATTGTTAGAGTTGTGCAGAAAAAATAATTTATATATTGCTAATTCAAGAGTTGGATCAGATAAAGATATTGGGGAGAAAACATGTAACGATTCAAGTGTTGTTGATTATTTAATTATTTCATCAATGCTCTTCCCTATGATTTTTTATTTTGAAATTGATGATTTTATACCTTTATATATTCTGATGGCATGCATTTATGCATTTTAGACTTCAGGCAACATTAAGTAAATCAGATTAAATTGTTACCGACAAAAGAAATGATAAAACTTTTGTCAGGTGGAAAAGTGAACATAAATCTGAATACGTAGATCGAATTCACAATGATCCCGAAGGTATTTTGGCCACTATTTTATGAATAAACTGGACGAATTGTCCGTCAATAATGATGCAACTCAAAATGACATAACAATATAGTATTAGATATCAGCAAACAAAGGAGTAGGTACGGTAAGGGCCGATTTTGGCCCCAAATTTTAGTTTCATCTAACGAGATATTTAGGACACTTTTTAAACACTTAAGTGTCTATTTCAATTGATTCGATTAGTTTATGTTAAAGATTTTAACTGATTCAGTCATTAAAAACGCTCCGATTGAAGCTAAAATATGAAAAATCTATCAAATATGCCAAAAAACGTCACTTTTCAGATGGTTTTCGTCAAAAATGAAAGTGGCCGCATCCGTGTTCATCCTCAACCTTTATATATGTTATGTATTATCATCAAATACAACTTACATTTCAATATTTTGAATGAACACGAATGCGGCCACTTTCATTTAAGACGGAAACCGTCTAAAATTTAACTAAAATGCTATAATTATGAAGATTTCAGTAATTTAGCTTGACTTAATGATGCTAGTACACGATATATGTGCATTGTATTGTCAAAAACAGCACATATTTATGTAGCAGAAGCATTCTACTTTCTAAAAAATAGCTAAAAGATTACATTTTCACAATTTTGCAAAACTGCTTAATTTTGGGGCCAAAAAGGGGTCTCACTGAACCTACTCCTTTAAAATGCAGCGGCAGAAACTTTTGGGAAAACAAAAAAACATAAACATTTTTATAAACATGAAAAATCTAAACCTTGGTTTAATAGAAAATGCTCGATGAGTAGAAATTGTTTTCATAAAGCTCGAAAGAGATATAGTTTTTTTTAAAATGCTGAAAACAGACATAAAATGAGACAAGCTAGTAAAGAACATAAAATAACATTAAATAAAGCTTTTGCAAACTATCAACAGAAGGCTGCTGATGAGTTACGTAACATTTCTAAAAAGGATACAAAAGCTCTATGGAAAATCCTTAATAATCTAAATGATAGCAAAAAAAAGGATGACCATGACGATATAACTCTAAAAGCATTGTATGATCATTTTAAAATCCTAAATGAAAATGTCGAGCCAGAAAATGGCCTCGAACAAGATTTTGACTTTGATACTTTATCAGATGATGTTGAGTTATTTTTAAATTGTCCAGTAACCGAAGATGAAATTAAAAAGGTTGTTTCGAATTTAAAAAAATGGCAAAGCTTCAGGCAGTGATGAAATTTTAAATGAATATATAAAGAATACAATTGGCGATTTAATGCCAATTTACGTTAAGCTATTCAATCTAATTTTAGATACTGGAATTGTCCCAGACAGTTGGTCTAATGGAATTATGATTACTATATCTAAAAATAAAGGATCAAGAATTGATCCCGAAATGTACAGAGGAATCACATTGAATTCATGCTTTAGTAAAACATTTTCTGCTATGTTGAATTACAGGTTAAATAATTATGCAGATCATGTAGACCTGATTTCAAAGTCACAAGCAGGTTTTCGTAGAGGTTTCTCTACTGTTGATAATATATTTGTATTGTACTATATATATTACTATATATTTTTCATTTGGTAAAAAGCTATTTTGCACTTTTATAGACTTTAAAAGCGCTTTTGACACTGTATGGAGATCTGGATTGTGGCAAAAAATGCAAAAATCAAACATTAAAGGTAAAATATTTAATGTGATATATAATATGTACCAAAATATAAAAACATGTGTCAAGAAAGGAAATGAATTTTCCGAATTTTTTATATCTCACATAGGAGTAAAACAAGGTGAAAATTTATCACCTTTTTATTTTCGTTGTTCCTAAATGATCTAGAAAGTTATTTTGTTGAAAATAATATCAAAAGTCTAGATGATATTTCAAGTATGTGCTTGGAATCATTACAAATGTATGTTAAATTGTTTCTTATATTGTACGCAGATGATACTGTGCTAATGTCTGAAAATGCAGAAGGATTACAAAAAGTCCTTGTATGTTTTGAAGAATATTGTAAAAAATGGAAACTTAAGATTAACACAAGCAAAACTAAAGCAGTGATTTTTAGTAAAAAGAAAGTAAAAAGAAATCCGAATTTTATGATATATGGAGAAAACATTGAAATAGTTGATTCCTATTGCTACCTTGGGATACTTTTCAATTACAACGGTAGCTTTTGTACTGCACGAAAAAAACTTCATGATCAAGCACAGAAGTCCTTGTAAGCATTATACCGAAAAATAAGACATATATGTATTCCCGTCGATTTGCAGCTAAAACTTTTTGACTCATTAGTTAGTCCTGTTTTATTATATGCGTCAGAGGTATGGTGATTTGAAAGTAAAGATAACATAGAAAAAATACACCTTCAATTTTGCAAAAAACATTTTGAAATTAAGAAGCAGTACACCAAATTATATGGTGTATGGGGAACTCGGAAGATTCCCTTTGGAAACTATTGTTAAACGTAAAATGGTGTTGTTTTAGAATAGTTTATTATTGGAGAATAACAAGTTATCTTCAATTATGTATAAATTAATGCTCAAATTACATTTTCAATACCCCCACAAAATTTAAATGGATTACGTACGTTAAATCCATATTTGACGAAAATGGAATTAGTTTTATTTGGCAAGATAAACTTCCATTGGATAAACTGTGTTTAAAGACCATCATTTCACAAAAACCGAATGATCAATTTATCCAACATTGGTTTTCACAAATGAATAACTCTTCAAGAGGTTAATTTTATTCAGATTACAAACAGGAATTTCGTTTGGAAACCTATTTAATAAAGTTGAAGCTGTGTGACAGGATTTATATAGCAAAATTCAGATGTTCAAATTTAAAATTTCCTGTGGAAACTGGAAGATGGTCTGGAATACCAAAAAATGCACGAATTTGTCATCTCTGTGGAAATGGTATAGGAGATGAATTTCATTATCTTTTTAAATGTCAAATAAAGGCAACAGTAGTATACCGCTGTTCAAACTCATAAATCCATGGACAAAAAAAAATTCGGGGTAACAACATAAAACTGAGGGAAACGCATAAATATAAGAGGAGAACAACGACACAACACTACAATGTAACTAACACACACAGAAACGGACCAAGCATCAGACAAAATCCCATAAGAATAACAAATATAACATCAAAACCAAATACATGAATTTGGGATAGACAAGTACCGTTACACGTCTTATCGCAATGTCAATTTACACTAAAAAAATAAGAGAAAACAAACGACGCAACCTTAAATTGTAACACACACAGAAACGAACTATAATATAACAATGGCCATATTCCTTACTTGGTACAGGACATTTTTAAAGGAAAAAACAGTGGGTTGAACCTGGTTTTGTGGCATGCCAGACCTCGCACTTTAATGGCAATGTTAAATATAACATAGAAATGACAACATAATATTACAGGACTACAATACAAATAAATAGGAAAACGTATCAATAGACAAAGAAACACATGATTAATGAATAACAAAAAGCATCAGGTTTAACATTTAATACGCCAAAAACGCGCCTCGTCCACACAAGACTCACCAGTGACGCCCAGATATAAAAGATCGAAAGCGAAAAAAAGTACAAAGTTGTACAGCACTGAAGATCAAAAGTTGAAAAAGGTTGTGTCAAATACGGCTAAGTTTTTATGCTTGGGATAAGAACATCCTTATTATCCTTCCAAAAACAGGAAATAAAACTGCTTAGAAATAAATATATACCACAATATTATACTGCAAATCCAACGGAGTACGAATTAATACAGCTTTTAACATTCTGTCATGTAGAACTTTACAAAAACTTAGCAATTTTTTAAAAATACTTACACGATACTTATGATTTATGTTTGTCTGTTTTAGTTGAATATTATGGTTATGTGTAAATTGACATTTTGCTATATGTTACCATGCATGCATGCATGGCATTATTCTGTTTAGTTTAAATATATTGAGCATAAACATGTGTATACTTGTATATATGATGTCCTTTTGTACACCTATGTGTCTGAGGTTTATAATAAAGTATTGTCTATTGTCTTGCTTCTTTATTGCATATGTTTTGTCGATAGCCAAAGCTCCATCTTATTCAAGTGTCACTCTAAAATTGTTAACATTTGTGCCAGGTCGACCCACCATGCATCTCGTCATGAATAATTGATATTGGAATATACATATGCACACTCACAATCTGTCGATACCTGTATTTTGTAATTGCACAAGGTCATGTATTTCTCTGACTGTTGAAGACGTCTAAATCTATTTGATGCTGGGTCTGTTACTGATAATTTAGTTTTATTTATCAGTTGTTATTGGCTTTGAACTAACTGCAAGTAATCTCAGATCTGTACTTATTGTATTTTTTTGATGGGATCCTAAATATGAACAAAACAATGAATATATTTTTGGTAAATTGTAACAAAAAAGGACTATTCGATTTTATCTAAACATAAAAGGTTTATGATGGTGACTTTACATGTTTATATTGATATGATCAACAACTTAATAAAACGGTAACTTTGTTTCGGATTTTCAAGTGTACCAATGCTAAAATATAAATTTCCGGAATGATAACTGGGCGACCGACGGACCATGACTTGTAATCCAGTATTCAATTTGGTTTGCATGGCTGCTTCTATCTAAAATATGCATAGATATTTAGAAAAAAATATGATGAAATGTCCCAGGGGAAATTTAGTTTAGAGGCATCACTTATTTCAGTTGAAAAATGAAAATTTTATTATTTTATTGAATTAAATCGTTTTGTACTAAATCTAAGCTCCAAAACCTAAAATTAGCAAATAAATTGAGCTACATCCTCAATTCAACATTGTATGCTAAATGCAGAGATGTTATATCGTGATGAATAGTTTTCTGCTCTGAATACTATACCAATCAAAAGTTCTTTAGAAATTTTAATTGGAACACCTGATTGAATTATAAGATTACAGGTTATCAAAATTACAGCTTTGTATCCCTTTCAGTACAAAAAAATATGTGCCTGAACATTTATGATTTAAAATGAACAATCATATTGGATTGACCTCACGCTGCATTTATAATTTTGAGCAACACTTGTATTTACACAAGGAAAAAAGGAAAATGGATCGCGTTTTCCAACAGACGAAAAAGGGCATGCTATACGATTCGCCGTATCAGAATCTAATGCATTCTGGGTAATATTCTAAAAAGCGTAGACCAATAAGGTGAATTACAGGGGAGGTAAAGACGTTGATAAGTTGCTAACGTATAATATTATTTTAGCGACGTCAAACTGTTACATATCGGGAAAAGAGGCATTTTCGGCTGATTTGTATCATTCAAATTGATTTTCTTGGACCCCTCTTCTTTAAAATGACATTTCGTTTGATAACGTATGAAGATCATTTGTACCAATTTTCATCATTTTTTAAATATGATAAATTAAGTGCGAAAAATTACGTTTTTTTCTAAGTTAATGAACATTAATTTTGATAAATATGAGATATAAAAAAAAGTTAATGCATATATTTAAAGGATACTTATTTAACAGCTTAGGTTTAACTTTTAAAACAAAAAAATATGTATTTCTGTCAAAAGGAAAAATACGTCCACAAATCCTAATTTAAATCATTGAACAAATATCTTAAATTTCGACCTCATTTTACTCAAAAAGTAGCACATGGAGGTATATTTTTTATTACATGTTTATTTTAATCAGGTAAAACATAGTCTACATGCAAAATATTTCAGCAAATGTTCATCATGGAATCAAAACTGATTGTTCTGTTATATTTTAAAGGTAGCAGTAGCTGACCCAATATGATTGCTTGATAATATGGTGTGTGAAGATCGAGAATAAAATCATAATTGATTCGTGTAATGGCTTTGTATGTTTTAATGATCTTTATCATTTCATTTTAGAATTTATTCACCAATATCAATAAGATCTGCATTAATTTTAATATTATATAATTACATTAGATGTCTGTTTCATTATGATACTTTATTCTGATTGGCTAACTGCACATCACGTGTTCTTCCGTAAGCAATTGCATTGCTCAATAAAACTTTTCATTCATGATAACACGTGGTCCCACAATAAAGTGCACAGGTGAATTAAATAAAACAATAATGAAATTCGTGTTTTCATGATCATTGCTATAAAAATGTAATTATAAGTATTGAATGCTTCTTTTTGTAACTTCATAGGGTTGTAAAAGCGTTGACCGTGCACACATTTTTAGTATGAAGCGCTTCCGCGCTTCATACAAAATGTACTTCGGTCAACGCTTTTACACCCCAATGAAGTTACAAAAAGAAGCATTCAATTCTTAAAGAAATAAGAAGATTTGGTATGATTGCCAATTATACAACTCCCCACAAGAGACCAAATGACATACTATAAATATGATGTAACATGAAGACAGCTTAGAATTTCTTTCTTCATTTGTCTTTTTCCATTTGTTTTGAAATGTTTTATTTTAATACTATTTAACGTAGTCCACATAGGGGGTTACATTGTATCATGTCCAGTCAAACTATTGAAAGTGGAGTAGAACAGAAAAATATCTTCATTGAGTGGCAATAACTCATATATTGAAAGGAACAATGATGTCAGTCGTGTCTTGTTGACAAAAGTTGCTGTTTCGTCTTTTTCTTTATCTGGGATAGTTTTCATGAAGGCAAAATTATTTTTTTTTTAAATGGGGCAATAATTTCGATAAGGATTCAACTTATTTATTCCGTTTCATTTATTTGTAAAAAAAAAATCTTACTGACCATTTTTATCAGATTTTATCAGTGATCTTATTGTCCCCTGAAAGAGTGAATAATTAAATTGTTTGAACGTGAAGAGAGCCTGAAACTCTTGCTGCACGAGGCATCGGATAAGCGACATCTCCAGTTCGACCGGAAGTAGCTGCGTATTTATTATAGCCTTTGTATGAGGTCGATACTATAAGTTATATGGTTCGCTACTGTCCCCCTACGGATCTACAGAGGGTTAGTAAAATTCATAGGGGGGAGGCCGGAGGCCGAATCCCCTATGGATTTTATTCACCCTCTATGGTCCGTAGGGGGTCAGTAGTTAACCGTATAACGAATTTATCGCACGCTGGACTTTTTCTGCTGTGTTATGATAAAAATAAACAATGAATCACAACAACATTAATAAATGACGTCACCATTAACGCGTCATGAACCCCTTATGAAATTTACTAACCCCTACCCACCACTACCTAATCACAACGTGACATTTTACCCGCGTAATGTCACGCGCTTTTACATGCAACGTTATGGTAAAATGTTTCATGTAAAAAAAAAATGGTAGATATATGTTTGTCATTAAATACATTTTCTTCTCTCGGAATGTGGAATAAAACAATTACTGTCTTTTGTTTCGGTAAATATTATACAATTACTGTCTTTTGTTTCGGTAAATATAGGGTTTAATTGACTTTTGAAAAAATGATATTCACTTAGGCCGACGATATTCAGCATTTACCTCAACTAAGGACAGTAATTGTATAATATTGACCATGATAGAAGTATATTGACTGAGGACATGGTCCGAGGTCTATATACTTTTTAGGTCGATATATCTGTGAATAGGCTATAATTGTTATATTATTAATTTTCCGACCATATTTGTAACAAAATAGTCATTTGATTTTATTGGAATTTTATACATATCATTGTCTCCTAGACAATAACAACATATTGTTGTTATTTCATTTACTTTCTTTGGTGTGTTTTTTTTTTTTTTTTTTTTTTTTTTTTACATTTTATGTATTTGAGGATTTTTTTCTTCAAATAATCGATTGTAGATATCTTTTATAAAACTATTAACAATATCATGAAATTCATTCTATGACGGTACAGAGTTAATCGGTTTTTAGATATTCTAAAAATAACCGTGCAATATGCTTTTTGCTGTGCCATATGCTTTTTGCTTTCGAAAATATAGTTTAACATGTGACTATCCCTTAACGAATCAGTTTAGTTAAAATATACAAATTAATGATCTACATCCATACAGCTCTCCTTTTTAGCAAGGGTTTACTGCCAGGCGGGAGACGTCAATTGATGGCGACATTATTACATCCAAGACAATCCTTTTCTATATGAATGGGATTTTGAATAAATAAGCATATTCACCTGCGGAAAAGGATATTCTATTTCATTGTATTATATTGTCAAATCCAAGTTTCCAGTGGTGTAATGGAGAGCCGTGGTGTAGTGGTCAGCGCATCGGACTACTAACACAAAGGTTTTAAAAGAGAGTCATATCTCTTGCACGTAAAAGACATCCTTATAGATTTCGAAAAAAAGCAGGTTGATGCCGCTACAAGGCAGCACTCGCACCCGCAAAGAGGAAAGGGATTAATATATTAAAGTTACAAAATCTTGTTTCCTAATTCACTATAAATAAATATGTTTAAACTAAATTAAGTTTCTCTTCCAACCGCATAGTCAACAACTAATTGCAAGACCTTTTTGTTGTATTCAAAATGTATGTGTTTTCGTCATGTTCATGCTTGAAATATTTGCTACTGGTCGTTTAGCAAAAATAAATCAATCATCTGTATAGAATATTATTCTATGTTTTAAACACCACACAAATTCAAGATATTGTAAAATGCTGTAATGTATCCGCGCTTCATACAAAATGTACTTCGGTCAACGCTTTAACACCCCAATAAATTTACAAAAAGAAGCATTCAATTCTTAAATACTAACGTCTATTTGTTTATATCTATTTTTTTCTATGGGTCGTTTCTACTATTATATTAAAATGTCTATTTTATACGATTATGTGCGGTAATTATGGAAATAAGAAAGTACCTAGATTTTTTAAAGGGGTTTGTGCTTTTATATAGACGTGCAAAGGGAATGACAGTAACTGATGACTTAAATAAAAATGTTTTTGTTTTTATTTTATACCTTGTAATTCAAATTTATTCTAACATAATTAATTATAAACTAGTGGTCAATCTTGTCAAAATATATCATCTTTACCCGTTTATAAGCGTTAATTCCGAAGATGTTACATTTAGGCCGTTTCAAGACGATTGTATTCATTGAAGTTTACCATGTTTACATGCATAGTTTATTTCATTAAAAAAAACAGATTTAATAAGTACTGGCTGAACAGAGAACATCAATTATTTTTGCATTTGCATGTCACGTAGGGCAGTAAACTACAAAATCAAATCCATCTAAAAGTCTTTATACATCTAGGGTCTGTTTGATTAAGTTGTGTAACAAGTTGTTAAAATATGAAAGATATTTACTTACTTTTTTCATATGGTTCAGGGTTGAAGTCATAAAACTTTGCTCAGTGCTCGGAGCACAACAATCATGCTCGAAACATGAAATCCAGCATTTTGATTGGTTGATTCTTGAGTCTGAGTACAAAAATCGTGCTCGAAAGTTTTATGACCGCAAGTTAATTTCACGATTACTGACAGATTAAACACTCAAATATAAACAATACAACGATATTGTGCAGTTGTAATTGAGGTCTATATAGGGTTTTAATAAACTCGTTAAGTAAGAAATTACTATTTAGATTTAAAAAGTTGCAATTCCAAAATAAAAATTTACCTACGAAATTTTATAAAAGTATCCTATGGAATATTTGACAATAAAATAATGTTTTGCCATTCAATTTGTCCATTTCTTATTCATTAGGTAACTTTTATTTGTATATAACAGTCTGAGTACTGTTTACAATGTAACTTTGATTTGAGTTTTATTCGATATGGACTCGTCCATTCAAGGGGACTAAGACTTCTGCCAAATGATTTTCAAACCGTTTTTGACGAATTGTAAGTCAGTACAAGTACTCATTTCTGGCCGATCTCGCTGCAATTGAAAGAAGATAACCATACTAATTTCTTATATTTCTTCTTATTTTATGATATATCTTAGTAAGCATTATCAGTTCTGTTTCTGTAAATCTATTTTTGATTTAAATCTGTTTTTGGATTTCGGATACAATTTTGGAGGTTTTAATACAAAAGAAAAACCAACCTGGACCAATAAATACATCAACTGTATTGCTGTAATAAACCTCGGCTGCAATGGCACCAAATCCGTTCTCTGAACATTCCGAACCAGCATCTTTAAAAATAAAATTCACATCAAATAATTCCGAATATAAAGATTTAATTTCTTCTAATGCAATGTCAGCAGCTGGTCCACTTTTTCTGTACTCGTAAGGTAGTCTTCCGCCGTTCAACATTATAGTACATATTGTGATAGTCCTTCCATGTACAGTAGAAAAAAACATAAGTATGCTACATATTACATTAATAAACATTGTTAAGCTCACAATATAGTTTGACAGTTTTATGTAATCATCCCAATATAACTATTCACTGGAGCTTTTGTTTCTAAGACCTGATATATATGATGTTTTCCTTATTGTGATGATATTTGTCTCTGGTGTTAATTACA
The DNA here is from genome assembly GCA_019925275.1 of Mytilus edulis. NCBI lineage: Eukaryota > Metazoa > Mollusca > Bivalvia > Mytilida > Mytilidae > Mytilus > Mytilus edulis. The sequence goes on from CM034350.1 coordinate 8,841,650, forward strand.
GGTAAATCAATAACACAATCGTATTATGAAATTGAACGCCTTTTACCCTTAGAGTATCGCTGTCGCCTAAAAGAATTATCGACACTCGTTAAAAATCAAATTTTGATTTGAAAAGTAGATATGTTACAGTGAATTTGTATAATCAGGGATTATGTAGAATTTACACATCTAAATGTAAAGAAAATTTAAGAATTGACAATTAGAACAAAATTTTAGCGGAAGCAATACCACAGGGTAAAAAAGGAAAGGGAATCCCAAAAAATATAATGGTAATTGTTCACCAAAAGTCTGAAAAAGGATATCGCCTGGCAAAAAAAAGACATGATATCTTGACCGGACCAGTTTGAGGTTGCTAATTCCCTTTTTTGGGGGTACCTACATATGTTTTTACTGAACACTTTATTTCTCTTGGGCGGGTCATAATATCTGATTCAATATTTAAAGGAAAGTTTTTTTTTTTAAATATGGATATTGCGATAAAAACAGATATGAAGCATTTTATTTTAATATATTGTGTTTAACATTTTAATATATTGTGCCTAACATTTTTAAAATTGGGGTTATCATTTTGATATTTTGTTCTTAACATTTTACAATTTATGTTTATACAGTGTAATGCTTTTTTAATGTGATTTTATAGCATATATTAATTGACTTTTATTCATTTTCTTTATGAATAGACCATTTCTTCATTTCTGTTATTATGTGTAATCCCTGACGTTTTTTCTAGTGATTCTACATAATCCCTGAAAATTTTAGTGATTATATATAATCCCTAAACTAGCCAGTGATTCTACATAATCCCTGAAAATTTCAGGGATTCTACATAATCACTGATTATACAAATTCACTGTAACAGATATACTAAATGCTCAGAGCAAAATATTTTTAAGTTGCTATAAAATCAAAGACAGGCGTCAATTATTGCACACCCCATCTATACTATGTACACCGGGTATGTAAAGCGGAAGGTTAGGCGATTCGCCAATGATTTTTTGTTTTTGTTTGAAAAATGTAATATTAGTCTCAATCTTGCTACTTTTTAGTTTGAAAAATATAATAGTCTAAATCTTCCTACAGCTAATAACTAATTAATTGCATACATTTATAGGATATTTCTAAAACATAAAGAGAATAGCATTATGATGTTACTTTACATTCTGCTGTTGAAAATATGTCTTCCGTTAGATAAATTCAAAGTTCCGTGATTATTCTGACTTCTAAAATTAAAACTTGGGGAAAAATACATTTAAGATAAAAGAGGTGAAAGATATCAAAGGTATATTCAAACACTTAAGTCGAAAAGCAAAAGAACAAATAACCGTTAACGTCATACATCTCTTAGATAATACGATATCCAAAGCTTTTTCATGATACAGGGTCGCCACTTTCTCGCAAGCTACAGATACACTTTTCAGGGTCCATGGACAATATTTACTTATTTAAATGAGTCCTGGACACAATTTCCTATGAAAATATGTCCTCAGGTATGAAAAAGTGTCCATGAACATGGACCTTATTCACTACCATACTATTGTCAAGGGGGACATTTTTCACAGGACATTGTGTCCACCAGGGCATTTCTTTAATATGATTAAAGTATATCAACTGCCTTGTTATTACTGGCCGCATTTTAACTTTTAATTGCAAACTTTAATTAATTGTTACTTTGACATAGAGTTGTCTCATTGGCACTCAATTTCAATTCTTTATTACCCAAATGTTTTACAACATATAGGTACATGTATAATCAATATATAATATGAGGCAGGCATTACCTGTGAATGGGGACGAAATCTGTATTATTTTTTTTTTAATTCAAACATGTTGTTGAAAAAACCGGAAATACCGTAACGTTTCCGATATTGGTTCTGTTGTTATGGATTTAGTTGTGACGTTATTCAAGTTATGACGTTATATTCAATGTAAACAAAGAAACGCTGTTATCCAGGAAACGTTTTCATATCAAACAACTAGAACACACCCGTGATATCGCGGGTCCGTGACTGAATTAAAGTATATAACTATGTACAAGCCTTATTTTAGTATTAGTATTGTCATCTGATAAAGTCATGCCGATTATAAGATACACAGTTTTCTCTGCTTTCAAATCTTTCTGTTTGAACCCGTCGAACTGGAACTTATCAATTATTGATAATATTAATTATTTGGAAAACAAAAGGTCCTGGAATGGAGTATTTTTTTATCAACAGTTTTTATACGTCATGCCCGCTAACAAATTGAAAACTGTAGATTTTTAGTATTCGCATTGTTATCTTAGAAAGTCTAACTGATTAAAATACTACAATAGGTAACAATTTGACAATTAAGTAGTGTCAACCCTGTGATTATGACCCGTGTAATACTATATAGCATATTAATCCTGAATACACCGTTTGGTGGTGCGCCTGTCAGATGCGGAACGTACAGATAAGGTAATCGGTAACAGGTGAAATACTATTGGTATCGGTATCGGACTCGACCCGGAACTTCTTAATTATTGGCAATATTAATTACGTGGAAAACAAAAGGGCATGGAGTGGTGTAATTTTTAATCTACACCTTTGTACTATATTAGTTATATATAAAGTTGAATTTTTTGATTCGTCGTTTTTACGTGATGACGGCTGACAAATTGGACCTCGTAATTTTAGTATTATAGATTCGTATTGTTATCTTAAAAGTTTAACTGATTAAAATACTACAATAGGTAACAATTTGACAATTAAGTAGTGTCAACCCTGTGATTATGACCCGTGTAATACTATATAGCATGTTAATCCTGAATACACCGTTTGGTGGTGCGCCTGTCAGATGCGGAACGTACAGATAAGGTAACCTCGGTAACAGGTAAATATACTATTGGTATCGGTATCGGACTCGACCCGGAACTTCTTAATTATTGGCAATATTAATTACGTGGAAAACAAAAGGGCCTGGAGTGGTGTAATTTTTAATCTACACCTTTGTACTATATTAAAAGAGGGACGAAAGATACCAAAGGGACAGTCAAACTCATAAATCTAAAACAAACTGACAACGCCATGGCTAAAAATGAAAAAGACAAACAGAAAAACAATAGTACACATGACACAACATAGAAAACTAAAGAATAAACAACACGAACCCCACCAAAAACTAGGGTGATCTCAGGTGCTCCGGAAGGGTAAGCAGATCCTGCTCCACATGCGGCACCCGTCGTGTTGCTTATGTGATAGTTATATATAAAGTTGAATTCTTTGATTCGTCGTTTTTACGTGATGACGGCTGACAAATTGGACCTCGTAATTTTAGTATTATAGATTATTAATAAAGGGCTGCGCTTTAGCGCATGATACGCCCGTTGCTCTTTTAACTTGTCTTTTATGCTTTAAATGAATTTATATGATCAACTAGAAATATATATACAAATCAAAAGGGATGTTACATTAATATATTCACCAAAGTTTCATAAAATCCCCCTTTTTTAGGTATAAAAATTCATTACTTAAGAAAACGTAAAATCTAAAATTTATAAAAATGGAAAGGGAGCTTATGTCAATAGATATAAACAATTTATCAAAGTTGCATAAAATTTTGTGAAAGTGTTGGTTATTGTCCCAAAATTCGAAAATCCCCCCTTTTTTAAGCATAAAAATTCATAACACGGAAATGTAAAATCTGAAATTTATAAAAATTGAAAGGGAGCTTACATCAATAGATATAAACAATTCAACAAAGTTTCATGGACATTGGTGAAAGCCTTTTTGAGTTATTGTCCGAAGTGTTGAAAATCCCCCTTTTTTATGAATAAAGCCCCATAAATCCAAAACTTAAAATCTGAAATTTATAAAAATTAAAAGGGAGCTTACATCAATGGATATAAACAATTCACCAAAGTTTCATGGACATTGGTGAAAGCCTTTTTGAGTTATTGTCCGAAGTGTTGAAAATCCCCCTTTTTTTTATGAATAAAGCCCCATAAAACAAAAACTTAAAATCTGAAATTTATAAAAATTGAAAGGGAGCTTACATCAATAGATATAAACAATTCACCAAAGTGTCATGAACATTGGTGAAAGCCTTTTTGAGTTATTGTCCGAAGTGTTGAAAATCCCCCTTTTTTATGAATAAAGCCCCATAAATCCGAAACTTAAAATCTGAAATTTAAAAAAATTGAAAGGGAGCGTACATCAATAGATATAAACAATTCACCAAAGTTTCATGAACATTGGTGAAAGCCTTTTTGAGTTATTGTCCGAAGTGTTGAAAATCCCCCCTTTTTTATGAATAAAGCCCCATAAATCCAAAACTTAAAATCTGAAATTAAAAAAAAAAACGAAAGGGAGCTTACGTCAATAGATATAAACAATTCACTTAAGTTTCATGGAAATTGGTGAAAGTGTTTTTGAGTTATTGTCCGAAGTGTGGACAACGGACGGACGGACAGACAGACGGACGGACGGACGGACAGATGGACGGACAACGGTATACCATAATACGTCCCGTCTAAAAGACGACGGGCGTATAAAAATGATTGGGTGTTGAATTCCTTCCTATATTTGTTGATATATATTCATTTTATTCAAAGTCTCATGCAAACGATGCAAACAAGACCGGAAACGGAAGGAGATCTGAAAAAAAAAGTTAACGATTTTGAGTTCATTAGTAGAATGAAAAATTCGGGAAATTTTCCCGATTTTTTTTTTTTTTTTTTTATTGATTTTTCTACCGTAATTGGGGAATTCGTCCCCATACTAAATATAGATTACAAAAATATACGATCATGACAAAACAGACAGAAGTTTTAAATACACAAAAAATAAATACATATAAATATAATTCCAAATAGCAAATCATTTGTAACAAATGAATTACAAATCATCTTACTGAAAACAGTCATTTCTGAGCTTCATACCATCCTTATCTTAATATGTATATCTTTTAATATAATTATATACATATATCTATAATTCAAACTCAAATAAGTTACACAGATGCTGTACAGTATTATTCTCTTGGAGGACACAATTTAATCACATTCACTACAAAAATGTGTTCTGTAGATGGACCATATTTCATAACTGTTCCTGTAAAATGCTGTTCACTTTGGAGACAATATTTCATGTTAATGGACATTATTTATTTTCAATTGCCTTCTTCTCTGACATAATAAATATAGTAAAGTCCTTCAGATATAATTTTACACTTCCTTCTTATTGTTATTCTTTCATTGTCATTACCATTTGCTGGAAATTTCTTAGAACTTAAATTTCTCTATATTTACTTCCATCCATTATTTGTTTGTTTACTAATAATATGAGGCAGGCATAACCTGTGAATGGGGACGAAGTCTGTATGTATTATTTTCTTACCTCAAACATTTTAATATGGGGACGAAGTCCCAAATAACAGTAGAAAATTCAATAAAAAAAAAATCGGGAAATTTTCCCGAATTTTTCATTGTACTAATGAACTCAAAATCGTTCAATTTTTTTTATGTCATGTTTTGAAATCCCGGACATGCGCAGAAATGTACAATGTACTTTCTTTTTCCGGTCTCGTTTGTATGAAACTTTGAGTAAAATATACATTTATCAGTCTAGTATAAAATAGGAAGGAACGCGCAATACCAATTTCATTTTTAATAATTCCTTGATATGAAAAAACGTTACCTGATGATAGCGTTTCTTTGTTTACATTGCATATGACGTCATAATTTAAATAACGTCACAACTAAAATCCCTAACAACAGAACCAAAATCGGAAACGTTACGGTATTTCCGTTTCTTTTTTTTTTAACAAATGTTTAAGGAGGCTCGAGGGTATACAAATTTCAGAAAAAAATCAAACATTTTTTTTTTCATTTTAAATTTTATTTATTTCCTTTTGTAGTTGTTACTTTATCATATGGTACAAAAATCATTCAAAACAATCAATTCGTGTTGGCCCCAGATGACTTTCAAAATGTATTCATCATTGAAAAATTTCCAAATTATCTCCCTTTGGTGGAAAAATGCCATTTTTTTGCTCTAAAATTGAAATATCTTTTTCAACTCATCGGTGACCTATCTTTTTTAATATAATTTCCATATAAGCTGTACTTAAACTAAATTATTGTAAAATTTTAGCGATTTCTGTAATAAATTTCTTTTTTTTATTTCGATATTACCTTTATTTCTCCTCTTACTTCAACAGAAAAAAACCACCTTTACAAAAATGTATGCTTCTTTCGAAGGCAGATTGTGAGCGCAAATGAACGGTGACCCCACTTTTTTATTTTATTTTTCTATTAACTATAAGATAAAGTTCATTTATAGAAAAATATAGAGAAATCTTATATAAATGATTTAGACCCGCGAACCCCCTTAAGTTACAAAAAAATAATTCATACAGACTTCGTCCCCATTTACAGGTAATGCCTGCCTCATATTATGGGGACGAAGTCCCCAATGACGGTAGAAAAATCAATAAAAAAAAAAATCGGGATTTGTTTTTTTTTTTATTGTTTTTTCTACCGTAATTGGGGACTTCGTCCCCATATTAATATAAGTTATCTACGTTCATATCCGTAGATATGGATATAATTTTTAACACCCTGAAGTACCCCAGTACACCATGAGGCGTAGCCGAAGCGTGTACAGGGTACTTAGGTGTTAAAATATCAATATCTACGGATATGAACGTAGATAACGAATTTATCCCCGGTCTTAGTCCGAATCGGGCGAGTTTTATGGAAATTCGGGTATAAAGTGTAACGTTAAAACAACGTTTTTTTCATTATCTAAAAATGTTCTATTGAAATTTGGAAATTTTACATATTTTTTACGGGATGTAGGGTACTACCTTTGGTAGAACCCTACGGGTAGTCAAATATAAGAAGTTTTTAATACGAAGACAAAGAAACTGGATTGAGTCAAATTTGGCGTTCAATGTTGTGAGAGTTACGTCATACATGTAGATGGTTTGACGTCAACGTGGGTCATTTGCATAGCTTTAAAATGTGGCATTCAAGTGATGCATTTAATGAAATGAGTGTAAATGATCGGCATAATAGGACAAAATCGTTAATGAATTAAATATGTAATTACAAACATCATGAATAATCTACAGAGAATTCAATATTTCACAAGGAGCAATCATGGAACTAAGGAAAACTTGCGTGAAGTTCCCCGGGATGATGGTTAGCAACGTCCGGGGATATGGGTTAGCAACACCCAGGGGCTATGGGTTTTGTAACGACGTGCGTTAACCAATCAAAATCCTAGATATATACTAAGCCGGGGATAAATTTGTATATCAATGAATTTCGCATGTGCAATCCTTCATATTTTAATTAAAATTTAAGTATAATAAAACTTTTTAATAGCCTTTGTATTACTTCCTTTGGAGGACACAATTTAATAGCAACTACTATGAGAATTTGTCCTGTGGGTGGACACTATTTCATATCTTTTGCAGTAAAAATCTGTCAAATTGAGGTACACTATTCCATGGCAATGGACATTATTAAATATCAAAATTCTATGAAAAACTGTCCTCATGGACACTTTTCACAGGACACTTTTCTGCCTTACAATTGGTCTAGGGGGCTTCCGGTAGTGGCTCTTTACGTTATTTACTTTTCGATAGACTACGTTGACCTAGACTGGTTCCCTGTCTTTTATCTGTTTGGTACTAAGATACCCGTATGTCACAAGGGAGAGGACCTGCCTAACGTTGACCAAATTACTTTTTTGCAATCAATGTAAAACAAGATGGCGAAGACGCTGAACAATTTTTTTTCGTCACGTTCATCGTTAAATTTTATTACAAACACAAAATGATTGTTTGATATTTTTTTATTTTTTTATTTTTTTTATTAAATAGCTTTTTTAATTGAGTACATTCAAGTGTTAACCGTTACTGTTTGCATTAACCAAAAAATAAATGCATGCCCAAGCCAATTCAATGACTCAAATTTACAAATTACGCCAAGGTTACGAGAAGGAAAATTAAATTCCTTATTTCCAATTTTGAAGATTTATGAGTAACACGCCTTTTTGCAGGCATTTATTGGCGTATAAACTTGACCAAGTCAGTCACAAACATTTCATACTTCGGACTTTGTTTGTAAGTGAATTGGTCAAGTTAATACAACAATGATTATACACATTCCTTTAAAAAGACGTTTGATCCTGTATTGTTTTGATTGGCAAACAACAATTTCGCGTCATTCTGAAACAAACCTTCCTTTCAAAATGAAATTTAGCATTCAAGATGGCACGAGCTTCCACAATAAAGTGCACAGGTTAGTCATTGTGTTAAAATGTTAAAATCAATCGGATCCAGGACCAATTCAGTATATCTTATCATAATCCTTCGTTTTTAAATCAATTTTCCTATGTGCATACATTTAGAGTAATTAAGAGCTGGTAAACTCAGTGTATGATAAATATTTCCGGTTATGAAATACATTCTTCTGCATTTATTTCCTTATTTTTCTAGAAATTCACACAATTGCATGTTTGTAGTTTAATTATTGTGTGTATATTAAAAAAAAGGGTGTTTCGGTTATGGTCATGTAGACCTAGGCTTATCCTCATCAGGTATCCCTAGCCTATATGTTTTCTCCTTTGTAATAGATAGAATAGTTCCAATTTGATTTCTCTTATGGGGATACGACACCTGTTTATACAATCGTTTGTTTTTTTTATCTTTTTCTTCTTTCTGTTAGTTTGTATTGTTTCCTCTTTTTTATCTATAAGCTCTTCAATCAGTTTATTGTTCGTAATATTTTATCTCTTTATTTATTTCGTCTGTTTATGTATTTTTTGCTTCTTTTGAATTCCTTAAATACTTTTTTAGAATATTATGTCTTTTTGTATGTAACACATTTTCTCATTGCTTTTAATACTCTATTTGAGAGATTAGATATCTTTTTTGCTATTCTATTTGAGAACAATTTAGTTATAAAGCAGTCTCTATTTGAGAGATTACTTAATTTTTGCTATTCTATTAATAGCTGTCTCCATTTGAGAGATTATTATATGTTCTTTTCGCAAATAACTTGTATTATCAACCTCTATTTGAGAGATGATTATTAGGCAACAACCATTTTCTTATCTGGGGGGGGTGGGGGGGGGGGGGGGGGGGGGGCTGGGATTTTTATTGTGTTCATAATTTTTTTTTCCGAACCTTCCTCCAATAATTTTTTTTTTCTTATGAGAAGGAAAGCAAAATTTTTTTTCCTATAATGTGGAACAGAAATACATTTTTTTTCTCAAAACCATAAAATTTACATAAAATTCCTTTTAATTTTTTAATGGATGTAAAATGTAAAGTGCATGGCTCTGTCTATATCCTGGCATTGGCTGTTGTCTCTGGGTTTTTTTTAGCCCACTTTCTACATTATGATATTCTCTGAGTCCGTCATTCAGGTACCACAGTCCTTGAATTTTAATACTGCAATTGAAGTGGCCACCATTGCCATATGTTATGGCAAAGAGTGTCAGTAACTCCAAGTTATAAACATCCACTGTTTCCAACTATGATAATTGACATTCCATTGAAAAAAGAGGTATAAAGAATTATACAGAATGATACAAAGGAAAATGCTACCGGTATACAAGTCAGTGTCATACACAATCAGGGCTTCTTTAAAAGACTGTTTATGATACCATATCTATCCCTGTTATAAAATGACAATTTCATGTTTATAATAGTTGCAGTTTTAAGTATGTCTTAATGTAGTAGCATACATGCGGGAGATTTGGAATGCTTTTAAATATTTCTGGATCAAACACTATTACAGGAAAATACAAAAAGTAATAAGGTATAAACAGAAATCTTAGCGTAATCTGTAGACTGGCCAGATGCTTATAATCTGCTGTTTCACTGTCTCAACTGTTGTTATTTTCACTATTTTCAAATTCAGCAGTGCAAAAAAAAATTTCAAGCAGTACGTGACAGCATAAATTTTTTTCCAGCTACAGTGCAAAACATAATTTTTTTTTCTGTCATCTAGGCCATCAAAATATTTTTTTCAAAAAAATCCCAGGCCCCCCCCCCCCCCCCCCCCCCCAGATAAGAAAATGGTTGTTGCCTTACTGTTTTCTTCACAAAAACACAAAGCCGTCTCTATTTGAGAGATTACTTTATTTTTGCTTTTCTATTGATAGCAGTCTCTATTTGAGAGATTAATAATTATATGTTGATATTCTATTTGAGAATAAGTTGTATTATCATTTCTATTTGAGAGATGATTTCTACTGTGTGTTTTTTAAAAATAAAAACAAGACACATAAGTCCTACGGAGCCCCGCTAGGGACATGCAAAGAAAAAAAAATATATTGTGCGCACAAAATAATATATTGTGCGCACAACTTAAATATATTGTGCGCACAAAATAATATATTGAGCGCACACAATAATATATTGTGCGCACAACTTAAATATATTGTGCGCACAACTAAATATGTTTTGCGCACAACTTAAATATTGTGCGCACAACTTAAATATATTGTGCGCACAACTTAAACATATTGTGCGCACAATATAATATACTGTGCGCACTAAAATAATATGGTGTGCTCCCAAAATTAGGAAAACAGTTTTCACTTGACCATAACCTCATTTTACGTGATCGTGTTGTGTGTTCGTGGTTTAGACAAAATCTCAGATACCAAATGCAAAAGTTCTTCTATATTTGGTTGAATTGAACGATTTTAATGTCTAAATGTCCACTTCACAGGTGTCATCTGACCTTGACATCATTTTCAGGGTTAAGTGCTCCGGCAAAGTAAAATGTTTGTGTTTTGGTGTATTTCTCGGATACTATCAGCATTTAGTTAGATATATATTTGGGGTATGGAATGTTTGTATGGTGAAATTGTCTATCTTGCAACTATATTAATCTGACCTTGATTTTATATTTATGGTTCATTGGTCCATGTTATTTGATTTTTGTTTGGTATGTTTTTCAGAAACTATAAGGAATAAATTAACAATATTTGTTTTATGGAATGATTGTAATGTACATGTATGTATATTTGGCTGGTCGGTATCATCTGGCCTTGACTTTGTTTTCATGGTTTATTGGTTAATGTTAAATATCTCAGAATTGGTCTATTTTTCAGATACGATGATAAAGGTATAGTTTAACTATGTTTAATGTACAAAATAATTATAAGGCGCGCAAATCATATAAGGTTTGTTTCTCAGATACATTTGGTTCTTCAATACAGCAAGAAAAAATCCAGCACCCAAATGCGTGCTTCAGTTGGCATATAAACAAAAATATGGACTAGTTCAGTGATAATGGACGTCATACTAAACTTAACAGTTGTTTCTCGTTTCTCGTTTTTTATATAGATTAGACCGTTGGTTTTCCCGTTTGAAAGGTTTTACACTAGTAATTTTGGGGACCCTTTATAGCTTGCTGTTCGTTGTGAGCCTAAGCTATGTGTTGAAGACCGTACCTTGACCTATAATGGTTTACTTTTATAAATTGTGACTTAGATGGAGAGTTGTCTCATTTGCACTCATACCACCTCTTCCTTTATCTATCCAAAGTATATACAAGAAACTAAAATTAAAAATCATACAAGACCAACAAAGGCCAGAGGCTCCTGACCTTGGATAGGCACTAAAATGCGGCGGAGTTAAACATGTTTTGTGAGATCTCAACCCTCCTTTTATACCTCTAGCCAATGCAGATAAAAAAAAAAACACACACACAGCAATACCGACAGTAAAGAAGCCCATGTCCGTTGTCAGAATAGGTAACAAATGAAACTTAACAAAATGACAATGATACATTAAATAACAAGGACTACTAGCAGTTCCTGGAATGCCAGCTCCACACCTCAATTAAACTGATTGAAAGATTAATATGTTTTAATCATATGAATATCAGGTACAATCCTTCGCGTTAGGGGTTGAGTATCATACCATCATTAAAATATATATGAGAAGAATATGACCCGTATTTGTATGAGCTATGGTGTATATGTATATAGTTGTCTCTTTGTCAATCGCATCGATCACGATCAATCAGGCCACAAGGTTTTGAATAAATGATACCCCAAAACGTACCATATTTGAAAAAAATGAATCATAATTGTTTCGTTTGTTTTCAAAATATTCCACTGAGGAATTTCATTGACTATTCCTAAATTGTTTCGTAACATTTCAATTTCATAATGTATACGAACAACATACTGTAAAATTTTATTATGAAATCGATCAAAAATATCTATACTACAAGTGACCTCTTGTCCTCTCTTCTATAATATTAATCAGAATGAAACTATAACTTGACCTGAAACATTTGTATACAACGCTTAAACATTTAAATCATAATAAGCATACTGTTCTATGTCGGGAGCTTGTTATTCAGTGATTGTCGTTTATTGGTGTGGTTCATATCTGTTTATCGTTATACATTTATATATAGATTGCTGTTTGGTGTGAGCCAACGCTTCATAATGAAGACCGTATTATAACCAATAATTGTTAACTTTTAATAAATTATGACTTGGATCGAGAGCTGTCTCATTGGCACTCATATTGCATCTTCTGCTTTATATATGTACCCAGTTTTATCTTTATTTGAACACAACTTCATGGTGAATTTCTTAGACTGAACACACCGTCACATTTCAATAACGAACAGTACATTTTGGAACCACATAATTCATTGAAGTTGGTGACACTAAAACTTCATCATAAACTATAACCAAAACATTTACAATAAACAAAAACGGACGGATGAACGGACGTAAAGACTTTTAAATATAATGACCATCTCTATCGTCGAACAGGGTAACAACATCGTGAATTGAGTAACATGTCAGTCTTGAGTCAATGAACATAAACAAAATCTTGAGCTTAATAGACATAAAGTATAAAGCATAAGTGCAAAAAAAGTACTTTTTTTTATATTTGTTACAAGAAAACAGGTAAAGCCATAGTATCAAAGTCTACATAAGTTCGATAGTTTTCTCGCTCTTTTGCCAAGTCTGTTTCAAACAGTTCCAATAAACTCGGATATAAAGTGGAGGCTTCCAACGCATTTGTTGGTAAACCAAGTGGCAGACGAAATAAACGTAACTTCTTCAGTATTCCTGTCAGGAGTTGATACAAATGCAGTGATGAATATTTCCATATATTCTAGCCCCATTTCAAAAGAAAACCTTATGCATTTCTCCATTCTGTCACTTTGAAAAGGAGATATTGAAGACCCGTACCATGTGTAAGGTCAAAGAATTTAACGCATACTATATTATTTTGTGCGCACAATATATTTAAGTTGTGCGCACAATATATTTAAATTGTGCGCACAATATATTATTTTGTGCGCACAATATATTTAAGTTGTGCGCACAATATATTTAAATTGTGCGCACAATATATTATTTTGTGCGCACAATATATTATTTTGTGCGCACAACATAATTTTTTTTCTTTGCATGTCCCTAGCAGGGCTCCGTATTAGTCCTTAGATCTACTCCCTATGGATTGGTTCTGGACCCGATTGATTTTAACAATAAAATAAAAAATAAACTTGATAGATATAGTGTTTTAATGATCCTAGCAGGAAATTGTAATTATAAGTACTGAATGCTTCATTTAGCAATTCTATAGGGTTGTAAAAGCGTTGATCGTGCGCACACGTTTAGAATGAAGCGCTTCAGAGATTCATACAAAACGTACTTGGGTTGACATTTTTATAACCCTAAAACAATAGCCTAATACCACCAATAGGTCTACACACAGCAAGAAGGTGGACTACAGCTGGCCCCTTAAAAAAAATATGTACTTGGATGGAGAGTTGTCTCATTGGCACTCATACCACATCTTCTTATATCTAGGACAGCAAAAATGGACATCATACATCTCACAACTCCGAAACATACACATGAATTAAAATTAAAAAAAATAAAAATAAAAACAAAGGCCTGAAGTTCCTGACTTCAGCCAGGCGAATACATGTTGAGGTGTTAATATTAGAAGATGAGGTATCATGGCCAATGAAACAACTCTTCACTATAGACCAGATGACACAAAAAAATTAACAACTATATCGTACGGCTTCAACAATGAGCAAAGCCGATACTGCGTGATCAGCTTTAAAAGGCCCCTAAAAGACTGATGTAAAACAATTCAAAAGAGAAAGATAACGGCCTAATTTATGTACCCAAAAAAACGAACGAAAAACAATATGTAATACAGCAACAAACGACAACCACTGAATAACAGGCTCCTGACTTTGGACAGGGAACTACATACAGAATGTGGCGGGGTTCAACATGTCAGTGGGTTCCCAATCCTTTCCTAACAAAGGACAGTATAACAATAATAAGAACGAACTATAAAAATCTGTTTAAAAAGGCGTTACTCATCAGATGGATACAAATAGAAATACATCCCAACAAACACACAGAGTGGACCTTGCCGGGTAATAGTACATCCCAACAACAAAAAGACATTAAAAGTTCATATCTGATATTACTCGTATTTATGTACTGACAGCAAGTTCAAAGCCAATAACAACTTATAGAAAAAAATCACACATCTAAAACTAAATATGTTTTGTGAATCTGAAGCCCTCTCCTATATCTTTAGCAAATGTAGAAATAAACAAACACACAATGATATATTTTTTACGCACAGTAAAACTCGGTTTAAAAGAAGTCCGAGTCCGATGTTAAAATAGATAACAAAAGAATATTAGAAAGATGACAATGACACAAAAAAATAACAAAGGTTAACTAATGAACACTTTTTATAGTGTTTTTAAAAAGCTGAGAAAATTTCTTTTTAACTTTACATTGCTGTTTGTAAAAAGTAATTATTTCTATTAGATCATTGTGCTTAGGATTTTAATATTCAGAGTTTCTAATAATCAATATTTGAGATGACTTCAAATAGAATGAATTAAGTATTTTTTTTAAATTTATTATCTCTTCATTCTAGTTAGAATATGTCATCCCTGCATTTTTCCCCTTTAGTGATTATGCTTTATTCCGGAAAGTTAAAGTAATTATATATTAACCTATAGCTGTACAATGTAACCTATGGGAATGCAACAAGAGTATAAATCTCAATAACCGAAAATTATACCATAGCTATCTATGGTATAATTTTCCCAATTATACCATGGTTTTGTTGTGTATGATTTTCGAAAGAAAAACAAAGATGGCAAGACATGAACGAGGCCGCCTGAATTTTTTAATTGACATATGAACAACAGAGTCAATGTGGGGCCACTAAGCTCAACTGCCCGCTTTGCACCAGCCGATATAAATGAATGCCTAGGATGGGAATTGAACCCACGTACACCAACTCCGTTGTCCCTATATTTTTAAATGAACAAAAAATTGTCAAGAACAAATTTTAAAAAAGGTATAAATATGTTAAAATTTAATTATAAAATTATACATGAAAATATAAGTTGATTTTCGGTGATTCAGATGTCTACTTAGATTGTAGTCCCATGGCCTCCACTGTACAGCTACATGACTATATTGGTTAAAAGGTTTTAAAATTGCCGAGGCAGATTTTTTTAGGGGAGCGGAAGGCACGCCCTTTTCAATGAGCTTCATGTATGGTTGATGCGTAGTCCTTTTTTTTTTGGTAAATATAGTTGACTTGCTAGACCCCTCCCCCTGTAAAAATCCTGGATTCTCATCCGATTTGATATAAATCTAAACTAGTAGTATGAAATGGGGTCAGTCCGCCACCAACCCGCCACCGGAAGTCACGTCACAGCTAATCCTCTTAACTATGACGTTAAATCCGGTCTATAATCTCTTAATCCTCTGAACTGGTAATTAACATCCTGGTTATAATCCTCTTAACTGAAGTAGATTAATCTCTTAATCCTCGTAACTGCTACTTAACATCCGGGTTATAATCCTCTTAACTGAAGTGGATTAATCTCCTAATCCTCTTAACTGCTACTTAACATCCTGGTTATAATCCTCTTAACTGAAGTGGATTAATCTCTTAATCTTCTTAACTTGTACTTAACATCCTGGTTAAAATCCGGTGGGAAAAAAAATTAACGGACATGTTTTTTAATCCCCCCTACCCTCCTACGTATTATCTTGTAAACGTGGCATACACGTTGACCTATCCAAGTTTACATCCCTTAGTATATAATGCAATGTGAACTAGTTTCAATCATTCATTCAAGATGGAAAATTTTAACCAACATATGATTGACCAACTGGTAAAAGTTATTCCACATGATGTGTTACAGAAGTTACAACAGCTGTCAGCGCAGGACTTTAATGCAGTTCTACAATCAGTTAAACAGCAAAATCCAACTGAAAAACAACTTGATCAAACTCCTACGGGAAAAGATGACAATGTAACAGATGAAGATAATGTATCAAATTTTCAGTGCCGAACATGCGGTATGAAGTATGCAAGAAAAGATAATTTAATTCGACATCAACAGAACCATTCGAATATAAACTATGAATGTGAACATTGTGGTTTCACCACGAAAAGAAAAGATGTTTTAACTAAACATATGAAGAGAAAACATGATGTAAAGAAAAGCGTACAGAAGGAAGATGACGTACAACCCCCACGTAAACGCCAGAGGATAGAAGATGTTGACCAACTTCCCGAGGAACGAGTACGCAATGCAAGAGAGAAAAGATCGTTAACAACAACAGCTCTGAACGATGGTGTGGAAAATATTCAATTACAACCCAGCAACAACGAAGAAAGATATGACTTGATGTTATTTTTCAAAGAAAAACAAGTGGATATTGTGCAAATATTAGAGGACAGGCTTCTTAGAAATAATATAAAGTTTTATATAAGTGTACATGTAAGAATGATTAAATATTCACCAGATGGAAAATACGACGAAGCTGAACCGCATTTCAATAGTAAAGTGAGTACCATTTTACAATCTGGTGTTAGTGAAATACCTCATGAGTTGAATAAAGGATTTCAAAAAGTATTCATTTCTTTCGAAGAATTCATCAAGAATGGGAGTGGATGGCAACTTGAAGAGGTTTTACAACTCGATCTGTGCGTCACAAAGTACAAACCGTTAAAAGGAGGTAGTTATTTGGAACTACCAACATCACTCAAAAGATCGAACTGTATACTCAACATTCAGAACTTGGACAACAAATGTGTTTTATGGACTGTTCTTTCCAGTATGCATAACTTTCAACGAAATCCAGAAAACGTAGAGAATTATGTTCCATTTGTTAACTCGGTTAACATGACTGGTATCGAGTATCCAACTCCGTTATCTCAAATATCGCAATTCGAAAAACAGAATAACACTATCTCAGTTAACATTTTTGGATACGAAGAAGGAGAAATCTACCCGTTATACATCACAAAGAAAACCTTTTGTCATCATGTGAACATGTTATATTTTAAAGAAAACAACAAAAGTCACTATATGCTGATAAACAACTTTAACAGGTTTTTATCGAGAACAAAGAAACATCGCGAAGAACATTTTTTTTTGTTATCTTTGTTTGCAAGGATTTACTGATAAATGCAAACTAGAGAGGCATAAAGCAGACTGTGGAAAATTTGATTTTCAGAAAATTACACTTCCCAAGGAGGGAGAAGTTCTGGAATTCAAAGAATATGCGAAAACCGCCCGAATTCCGTTTGTAATCTATGCTGATTTTGAGTGTTTAACAAGGAAAGTCGATACTTGTCATCCGAATCCAAACATGTCAAGTACAACTACATACCAACAAATGGAACCGTACAGTTTTGGATATCAAAGAGTGTCAATTGATAAGCGATACGACAAACCACCCGTCATATACCGTGGACCTGATGTTGTGGAGAACTTTATCCGTCATCTTCTTGAAGAGGAGAAAGAAATTAGAGACATACTTAACCGCATCGAACCAATGATAATAACTGAGTATGATAAACTAGACTACAAATATGCCAAAAAATGTTATGTATGTAAAAAAGCTTTCAGCAGCAAAAATTACAAAGTCAAAGAACACGATCACGTGACTGGGTCCATTCGGGGCATTTCTTGTAATAACTGTAATTTACAGATCAAAATACCGAAATTTATACCTGTTGTTATTCATAATTTTAAATTTTAAATCATGAGTAAAATAGGAAAGTTTAAGGAACAAGACATCACTGTTATTCCACACAACAAAGAAAAATATATGTCATTTTCTATAGGAAATCTTCGTTTTATCGATTCTTTGCAATTTTTAAACAGTTCACTGCAACTTTAACAAAAAAATCTAGCTGACGAAGGACAAAAACATTTCAATTACTTATCTAAAACTTTTCCGGATCCAGATGTATTTTCTCTATTGCTACGAAAAGGAGTATTCCCCTATGATTATGTCGATACCGAGCAGAAATTGGAAAAACCTTGTTTACCATCCAAAGAAGATTTTTTTAACAAATTAGGAGACACTCACATATCTGATGAAGATTATCAATTTGCGCAAACAGTGTGGGACAAACTGAAAGTAAAAACATTAGGGGAATACTCCGATGTGTATCTTAAAATGGATGTAGCTCTATTGGCAGATGTTTTTGAAAAATTTAGAGACATTTCTTTACACGACTATGATTTGGATCCGTGTCATTATTTCACCACCCCCGGATTTAGTTGGAGTGCTATGTTGAAGAAAACTGGAATTGTACTCGATTTAATCACTGATATAGATATGATGTTGTTTGTAGAGAAGGGAATACGAGGCGGTGTATCTAGTATTTTTCATCGATATGCTAAAGCAAACAATCCATACTTATTCGATACGTATGAACCAACTGAACCTACTTCCTATTTATCTTATTTAGACGCAAACAATTTATACGGTTGGAGCATGTCTCAATGTCTCCGTATGGTCACTTCAACTGGCTTACCGAGGAGGAGAAAATAAAATTAGATATCACAAAATTAAAAGCTGACGGTTCAGACGGATACATTTTCGAAGTTGACCTTGAATATCCTACGTCACTTCATTCTTCTCATTCGGATTTTCCCTTAGCTCCAGAAAGAAAGCATATTCAAGTAGAACATTTATCTCCGTATTCAAAGGAATTATTGCAAAATTTAACTGGAAAACAATGTTTAACAAAGATTGAAAAACTCGTTCCTAACCTATACGACAAGGAAAAGTACATAGTGCATTATAGAAACTTACAACTATACGTAGAGTTAGGATTGAAGATCAAAAAGATACATAGAGTACTCAAGTTTAAACAATGTCCCTGGTTGAAGAAGTATATAGACTTTAACACAGAAAAAAGGAAAAATGCAAAGAATGAATTTGAAAAATGTTTATATAAGCTGATGAATAATTCAATTTTTGGTCGAACTCTCCTCAATACACGCAAGCATAAAGATGTAAAACTTTGTCACACGGAAGAGAAACTTAATAAAGAAACAGCGAAACCATCCTACGCATCTTGCAAAATATTTAACGAAAATTTGGTGGCAGTAGAGAAAAAACGTGTGAATGTTTTAATGAAACAACCAATATATGTAGGTTTTTGCATTTTAGACTTATCCAAGTTTTTGATGTACGATTTTCATTATAACCATATGAAATCTCTGTATGGTGATAAAATTCGTGTGTGTTTTTCTGATACTGATAGCTTTTTATATCACGTTGAAACGGAAGATGTGTATGAAGATATGTACGATACGAGTGATTATCCACCAGAACATTTTTTACATGATATCGAAAATAAAAAAGTAATAGGTAAATTCAAGGATGAAACAAGTGGAACCCCAATAAGTGAATTTGTTGGACTGAGATCGAAGATGTATTCATTTTCTTTTGAAGGTGGAGAAAAGCATACTGCAAAAGGAGTAACAAAAACTGCATCCAGAAAACTTAAACATGAAATGTATAAAAATTGTCTTTTCGATAAAACTGTTACACGTTCTGAAATGAATATTATAAGAAGCGAAAGCCATGTTTTATATTCCATAACTATTAATAAAAAAATCATTAGTTCCTTTTGATGATAAAAGATGGATTTTAAATGATGGTGTGACAACGAGAGCCTTTGGACATAAAGATAACATATAAACATTCATCATGTAAAACGTTTAAAGACATTTCAAATCTTATTTGTTATTTTCTATTTGTTATAACTATTTCGTATTTGTGATATTATTTTGTTGAATTTTTTTTTTCTAAATCAAGATTTGTGGTGATTTAAATACTAATTTAACATATATTGAGGGATGTTATTATTTGTTCATTTGAGGGTTATTGTTTATATGTATTTAATTATAAATTTAAATATTCATTAATTTTTTTTTGGGGGGTTTTGTTTGTTTTGTTTTGTTTTGTTTTTTCTTTTTGTATTTATAACAAGAGAACGAAGTGGGGATTTTTTTTGTATATCAAAATTTGTGGTGATTTAAATATGATTTTTACATATAGTGAGGGAGATTGTAGATGAATCATATTTTTTATTAAAACTTAGTGTATATAGTTTTCAATAGTATGTTTGAGGGTAATTGGGTTACTTTTTTCATGTATTGTATTTTTACATATATATTTTCTTTCTTCCTGTTTTTTTTTTTTTTTTTTTTTTTTTTGCATCCTGTCTGATTGAAATAAAACATAATGTATCAATGAACGCAGTTGTTTGTTTTCGTTTATTTGAATATATTTATTAGTAAAACACACATTACAAAAAAGATAGATGTACACAATAAAAACAAACAGTTATAGTCATGATAAGTTCAATTTACATGGAAATGTTAGTGTTCAATCTTTATTTGTCGATTCTCAGTTATTTCAAAATATCCATAGTTTTCAGCTAAAATCAGTAAGGCAGCTGTTTCTGGTAATGGAGTACCGAACTGACATTCCAATCGTATTTTTCCCTGCTTCAGTAGTGAAAGATATTTGGTATCCGAAAAGAATGGTTCTAAGTTGAAGCATAGAAGTGTATATCCATTGTTGAATTCAGCCCGTGTTATTTCATTCCCCGTATCCAACATCCACTTTCCTGGTGTTTCGAACATTTTTACATAAGGAGAAACGTTCGTTGCACCACTATTCTCGTTGAAATCAAGTTTGAGTGGTATGCCATCAACTGGTATTCCGTCACAAAACAAAGTCACCTGTTTTAAATCATAATTCATAAAGTTGAATGGGTTTTTTGTATATGCTCCAGACATAGCAGTTGAAGAAACCAATCCGAGCACAATACTTTTCGGTTTCACATCTTGGAAAACATTTTCTACGATTAACGAGGTGCTTCCTTGCATGATTGTAAAATTTTTCATCATAGTTTTTGTGAAAGGATACTTAGCATTTGTTGTCTTTAAAGCTTCTGAATGAGCGACAATTATAGCTGGGTTAGGTCTGATCTTGCAAAGCTTGATCACGACATCTTCCAAAGAAATATGGTAGTTGGTGTCAATTTCTCCAGACATCAAACAAAAACTTGGATCGTTGCGGTATAGTTTTAGTTTAAGGGATAACATATTTAACAGGTATCTATCCATCTCAAAGATATCGGAAAAAATTGGTCCCTCCATTTCTAATGTTTTTGAATTAGAAATAAATTTTCTGCGTTCATACAGTCCTGGACCAGTGTTTGTCGATATTTCATCCATGTGACCATATCTATCTTTTAAGTTTAAACTAGAAGATAATTGTGTACTCTTTGCGTCCTGGCCATACTGCAGTAACGTTTTCATCATACATTTATACGGGTAATACGTATTACTAGACGTTACCATTTGTCCCTGTATATAAACATCCAATTGCGACCAAAGCGACTGTAAAAATAAGTTCACAGGTCCTACCGTATCGCCATCTTGTAAATCCTTACCATTTGCTTTTTTCACTTTTAATTTCACGTATAGTTTTGATCTTTTAAGATCAATATAGTCCATACCATTGTTTGCACATAGATCGAATTCTATAGGATTGTAAGCGGTTATTTGACTAACAGGTCTGCATTCCTCGTATGTTATACTTTCAACACCTACTTGGTATGGGGGTATCTCAAAAATCTGTAACTCTGACCGTTGTGCTTCAATAAAATTCTCTTTTGTTAACAAGGACATTATGTTGAAAATATATCCCCTTTATGTTTTTTAACAGTTTTATCTTTTTTCGATTTCTTCGGCTTCTTTTCACCTCCTCTGCTTTGTGGCGAATGATGATATTTTCTCTTTCTGTCCGTTTTATTTATACTCTCATCGTCAATTTTTATCTCTTCTTTTGCTTGATTTACAATTTGTTCACTAGGTGACACTAAACGCACAACAAAATTGTTTTCTTTTTCTGCACGAATTGGATAAGATTTATTCGAAATTGGTATCATAAATGATCCCGATTGCGATCCTTTGTTATATCCAGATTTCATATGATTTACGTAAGCATTTGATTGACCACTAACTACATTCTGATAATATCTTGTCCATTGGTTAACATTAGGAATGTACATTTTATCAGTATTTGTCATATCTGCGCTAAAATAAGCTTGGTATAAATTGTAGTGTAAACGACAAATTATTCTTCAAAAATGAAGCGTTTTCTCCGTGTTCGTCTTTTATAAGAAATTCTAAGACTTGAATTTCGTTTTTCTTTACTGGTAAATATATTGGAAAAGAAAAAATATAATTCCATGTACTCAAATCCGTGGGAAATATTCTTCTCAAAAGTGAATATTGTATATTAGGGAAAACATTTACTCCACTGCATACATCACAAAACAAGTATAATTGATGATTGTTCTTTTTTGTAACTTTTTGATCAATGTAAAAATCTAATATTCCCAGTTTCCATTCACCTTGTAATTGTAAAACTTCATTTAAACACACTTTGAACTTAAACGGTGAATTATTAGGGTAATATGCATCTGATTGATCACTTCGAATGAAAATTATATGTTCCATTATGATAAAGATTGAATTTGTTCTGCTGGTATGTATTCGTCATACGAAGGAGGCCACCCTTGAAAACGAACCAAGTACTCAGTTTTTCCTCGTCTTTTTCTTTTCTTTATAATTTTTTCAATTATCCAAAGACTATTTTCATCTTTCTCTACTCTTTGGAGCTCACTATCATAAAAGGTCCCCCTTATAAATTCATCTCCTTTTATATTTGAAAGCCTGTAAAGATCAATATTTTGTTTTCTGAATCTTTGCACCACTTTGAATATCTCTTCCGTCCATCTTTGGCTATAGGATCGATCAAAAATATGAGCAATATTTGACAGTCGAACTAAAGACCCGATTTTGTATTTGAATTGTTTTTTCCTCCGTTTCTTTTTGTTTGTTTGTACTTTTATTTCTTTTGGTTTCTTCTCTGTTTTACTTAAATACATTTTCCCCCAAATATCACTTTCGTTGACAGAATTAACATCTTTAGGTGCAATGTTTTGTAAACTTCTATGTGGCGTACCATTATAGCTTTTTGCAAAATTTTGCAAGTTGTTAATATATCTGTGAGTTCTATTCTTTGTGAAAAAGCGAAAAATTTTATTCTTTATAGTTTGTAGGACCCTTTCAGCATAATTTGCATGAAGTTCATTTTGAGCCGAAAAATGTCGGACACCGTTACTTTTAAATAACGATTGTGTCTTTTTTGCTAGAAATTCTTGTCCCTTATCTGTTCGAATTTTTTCTGGTTTTACCTCAGTGAAAATCTTTTTAAATGCAGAGGTGACTTCGTCTCCCGTTTTATTTTTCAATGGTTGTAACCAAAGATAGCGTGAAAAACAATCAACAACAACTAATACGTATTTGAAATTTTCATTTTCTTTTGAAAATTGTTTTAGGTCCATTAAATCAGCATCCCACAAATTATTCATCCCCGTAGTGTAAACTCTTATTCTTTTAAAAGAACGACGAGGTGTTTTTTGTAAACTGTAATTATCTTGTGAATTTAACCACCGTCTTATTTTATATCTTCCAACTTTTTTGCCCTCTGCATTTACAATGTGATATAGTTTTTCGGCAGAAGCATATGAAGCTGGTCCTCCAACGTCATAATAGTATTTACTCAGGAGAGAATCTAGTTCCTCATTCATACTCAGGTTATTTTGATAAGATGTTACTTCTAACAACTACAAGAGTCTTATTAAAAGTAATCATAAGAATAGTTTTTATAGGTTTTTTTTTATCAAATCAAAGTGTATAATATTGGGGTTGTACCTGAAAATGAAAAAAATATATATATTATGGTTTTTTTTTGTACATTGAAAGTATTTTTGTTGTTGTTTTTTTTATTGTTTTTTTCTGCTGTTTTTTTTAATGATTTTTTTTTTTTACATTAAAGTATATGGAACAACTCAAGTTAGTTTTTAGATTGTAACATGGAAATAAAATTAAAAAAAAACCCAAAAAACACTTTTTTATCCATCTTTATTTTGATATAGAAAATAACATATTTTATCAATTGTTCATTAGTAATGATGCTATAGTTTGAATCTTTTCCATTTTAGTTTAGGTTTTTCTTCAAGCAGTCTCGAGAGTTCCCTCCTAACAAAAAGTTTATTAATCTTCCTCTTCTTATTTTTCTCTGGTTCACTTTCAGCTAATTGTTCATTTTCCTCTGTTGTTTGTATATCAGATTGAACCAGTTGTTTTCTCATTCTATTTGAAATTAGTCCCATAGGTATGTGAATATTTTTAAGAAAATCATAAAATATTTCATGTCCACTTGGTAGTTGTTTGCATCCATAAGGAATGACAACATCCCGCAATAAGTCAACAATATGAGAGTTTGGTACAGTTTCGTTGTTGATCTTAACTTTTCCATGTTTGTTCCAACTTATTGTAGACTGACTCTGAAGAAATTGCAATAGTGTTTTTGCCTTTTCTCTGTATTTCACTGGTATGGTTAACTCGATCAAAGTGTTCAAATCATCTGAACTATCTTTTTCTGTTTTAATATCCTCCTGGGGTGAAATTTCTTCCTTAGCACTAGTTTGTTTATCGCTTTCAGTGTTTTCTGTTCGTATTATACTTTCATATCTATGTTTTGGCAGAAGAATCATTTCTTTCGTCATTTTGAAATTGTATCAAGTATTGGTTTAACAATGATAGAAATAATGTTACGATATTTAAGTAACAATTTTTTCTTTGAATACGTGTTGTCTCTCTATCTGTTATTTTCCGAATAATGTTTTTATATCTCATGCGTTTCTTTTTATCTGATTGACTAAGCGGAAATACCCCACATAACACATTTAAAAAACATTCAACTAAAAGTTGAAATTGTTTATCGTTCATGGTCTTCAACAATGCAATTTTCTGTTCTTCCTCACATGAAATTAAAAGTGATAAAAAATGTACATGGGCTAAAACTTGTTTACTCATTTCGGAACAAAAATTACTGGATCTTCTCCTTTGAAAATTTTTGTTCTCAATAAATATTTTTTATCTGTGTGTGTTGACAAATCAATAATAATATATCCATAGATTAAAGAAACTGCCTTTTCATAAGCTGACATGAAATAGTCTAATTGACCTGGGAGAATCTGCCTTCCTAATACTGATAACTGGTGTTTGTCACGTTGGTTTTTAAGACAGATTATGTATGTCGCATTTAACGAAATAGTACGAATGCATTTTCCAGGAGGGAAAAGATTTTGCATCAAAAACAAAACTGATATGTTACAATGATGAGATTTAACGGTAAAAAGATTTAAAACATCACTAGAGTTTGCAGCTTGACACAATAAATCATCAAGATAAAGAATCATATGTTCTTTATTTTCTGACCATTTATCAATTTCCTCACTAGTTGGTAAACCTTCGTGAAAAGTAATGTTTTCAATTTTCCTCTCCATCTCTGAAAACAAATCCTGATATGCAGAGTAGCAATAAATGGTTTTCTTTGGTGTTTTTGTAAATAGGTATTCAGATTGAGCTAGTATTTTATATGTAAGCATGGTTTTTCCTGACTGAGTAGGTCCAACTATTTGTATACAACACGGTGACTGAAATGGTAAAAGCACTTTCTCCTGGTCTTCACACATTTTTTTGTTTGTTTGTTTGTTGTCTACACCTTAATTGTCTTATGTCGTTGTGTTTATTTTTCGAGATATGTGTTTGTTTCATACACTGATGTTTCTAATTATTTTGGTTTATTTTATTTGACAAGTAAATATACCACCAGAGAGTGAAACAAGAATCAAAATACATCACCATCAAGAAAAAAAAGAAACAATATACATAACCAGAAAAAAGAAATTAAGTACACAATAAAATGCAACCAATGAAGTAAAATACGGAAGCAACCCAATAATTCCGGAATGAAAAAGCAGATATCAACGAACGATTCCGGAAATGATCGGAAATTATTTTACATTCGGAAATAATCGAATGTTTCCGACTACTTCCGGAAATAATTATACATTCGGCAATAAACGAATGTTTCCGAATACTACCGGAAATATACGTATGAATACGAAAACTAATGAAATGATATAACATTTTATATCTTTACCAGAAAATAAATACACAACGAAAAATTCCACATCAATATAAATTTATTCAATGAAATATACATATATTTACACAAAATACAATATTACTGTGTGAAACGTCCTTCAAGTTTTAATTTCCTTTCCATTAAATTATAAACACTCACTTTCATTTTTCTGATCGAAGCGTGTCCATGAACAACACATGAAGAATGAAAAAGTTTAAAACGACACTATTTTCCAAGGTCAATGTTCTCACATTCTCTCTGTATTTTCCTAGTATGTGACTGTATTTAAACTCACAGAACGCCTGATCAAAATGTTTTTCGAGTTTATCTAGTTCACTATCTATCAAACATTCGTGTTTATGTTGTGATCCATGTTCCACTTTGCATCCCTGACAAAACTTCTTTGATAATTGTTGCACCATTTCATCCAATAATTCAGCAAAAGAAAACAGTAATATAGTTGAAAGCAGTCTTTTTTCCATACCAACTTTAATTGCCACCATTGTACTATCAGTGTTCGTCTATAAATGAATGAAGAAATAAGATGCTGTCCTTTAGATAACACAGTTTCGTCCAATTTTCTTTAGTGATCAGAATCTTTTTCCCTTTAACAACAAGCTGTATTCGAGTATGTTTTCCTCTTTTCTTCACCACCACTTTTGTTGTTTCATCAATTAAACACTCGATCTGTTTCTTGAATAAATCAGTATGCAAGTGATCAAAGTCACAACCGTACACCTCCTTGGATAAATCAACCTGTGCCTGTGCCATTGATATAACTGTGTGCTTTTATAGTTGTGGTAGCGGCTTAAATTGTTCATGATGATTCATTAAGAGATAAACGAAACGTATGGTGAACGTTTCGGTCACGTGGTTAGAAGGAGGGTTACTCGAATACTTTTTTTCCTTCCTTCTTTTTATGTGAATCTCATTTATATTTTATTTATAGAAGGGTTTGGTAAAATGTAACCAGTACAACCACTTAATAAACTAACCCATAGTTCTGTACTCCCATTTTGTGTTGATAAATTAACAACTGCCGCAATAACAATTATGAAAACTATTATCATCTGACAAAAATACACGATCTCTGCTTTTGGTACATTCTGTCCGAAAAAACACCACTTTGTTTGAAGGTTTTCTGTACTCATCCTCTCTAACATCTTACCTCGAAACATATTTTTTTTTAAATAGAAAAAATATATATATATGTCTATATTTTATAGTAGAATTTCATTAAGAAGATGTAATTTCCAATGTTCAATATGAAAACTTTTGTTATCATATTGTTGTTTTAGTTGAAATAATGTATGTTTATCAATTGAAAGTAATAAAATATACAATCTAGTTTTCTTTTCTTCGAAAATAAACAAGTTGTGAACCTTTTGTAGATATTTCATATTCGTTGGAGAAGAAAAACGAACTGATCATGTACAACAATAATAGACTCTTTTTGAATGATTTGTTGGTCCTTAAAAGGACCGTTGTACACATGTAAATGATATACATGGATTTTTTTCTTATTGGTAGTTGACAGGATCCATAAACTTGTAGTCTGCTAACACTGCATCAAAGTAACATCCACAAAAATATAGATCTTCAATAAACTCTGGGTGGTGTTCAAAGTTGTATAGAATACAAACAATGTAACCGTTTTTCAGAAGCCATGTTTCTACTGGACACCGAGATAGTTCTTCATGATGAAGTTTATCAACCCTGTTCCTTATCAAATTTGCAGTCTTTTTGGGACCTCTTCGTGATCGTCTGATCTTCCCTGTTAGTTCTCTTTCTCTTAAAAGTGTATACATATTAAAATTTTGGAGATTCATAGTGTTTGTTCTTATGAAATTACTAATGATGTATGCTATATAGTAAACGTTTTTCTTAGTTTATAAACTTTTTACATTTAGATTATACGTTTACAAGATTAAACTTTAGGATGTTAACGTGCATGTCTCAACGTGTATGCCACGTTTACAAGATAATACGTAGGAGGGTAGGGGGGATTAAAAAACATGTCCGTTAATTTTTTTCCCCACCGGATTTTAACCAGGATGTTAAGTACAAGTTAAGAAGATTAAGAGATTAATCCACTTCAGTTAAGAGGATTATAACCAGGATGTTAAGTAGCAGTTAAGAGGATTAGGAGATTAATCCACTTCAGTTAAGAGGATTATAACCCGGATGTTAAGTAGCAGTTAAGAGGATTAAGAGATTAACCCACTTCAGTTAAGAGGATTATAACCCGGATGTTAAGTAGCAGTTAAGAGGATTAAGAGATTATAGACCGGATTTAACGTCATAGTTAAGAGGATTAGCTGTGACGTGACTTCCGGTGGCGGGTTGGTGGCGGACTGACCCCATTTCATACTACTTAAACTGTTAACGAGGTTGCTTAAGTTAAAGTAATAACAATTATGTTTGAGAATTAAAAATAGATAGGTTCCTTTAAATGAAGATGAACATAGGTTTCTTTAAATGAAGCTGAACATTTTGTTTAAATTATCTAGAATAAACATCACATGCGATTTTAATCGTGGACATTTTGAAATCCCTGTTAATTAATGCGTGACTTGGGCTTCTGGTACAAATTAAAACGTAATAAATAATAAAATTAATTAACAATAAAAATTTAAGCATTTCGAACATTTAACATTTTGATAAAATTAAAAAATACACTTACCCTTTGCAGTTCAACTTTTAATCTGGGGTTCCGGAAAACTTTTAAAATATCTCTTGCAGCCATATGCAGAACATCTATTTTCTTTTGTCTGTAACGTTACCCGTCACCAATGTAGATGTGCATCCATCGCTGTCGAAAAATCTTGTCTAACTGATGTTCCCGCTGTTTCAGAAGCCCATGCTTATTTCAGAAAGAAGGCGGAGCTTAATGTATAAGTTCCAAAAAGGGTAATTTGACTGATTCTTATAAAAGTTAAATGAAAATTTCTTATAACAAAAATAAATGAAATACACATTTTTAAACAGCAATATATGCGATAGGTTAAAACAGATATTTTATATCTTTTGGATAGTTTTGTGGTGTTTCGTAAATTATACCATAGCTTTTGTTGAAACCCCTCGGCAACCTCACTCGACTTCGTCTCGTGAGGTTATTGCCGGGGGGTTCAACAAAAGCTATGGTATACATGTAATATACGAAACACCACAAAACTTGAAACCCCTCGGCAACCTCACTCGACTTCGTCTCGTGAGGTTATTGCCGGGGGTTTCAACAAAAGCTATGGTATAATTTACGAACACAAAACTGTCCAAAAGATATGAAATATCTATAACTAATCACATGTATACAACTTGAAGTATAGATTCTGAGTACCGACGTTGATAATTATCTAAATAACGTGTATTAGTATGTCCTTTATTTGTCTTTATTAATATAACTTTTACTGTTTAGTCTGTTTTTGGTGATATCCATTTGACGTGGCTCTGTACTTACACATCCCGTCACTGTGTGATTGTTCTATGATTTTTTTTTGTATTCTTGTCTTGTCTTTTATATTTGTTTACTTAGTATGTGCTTTCTTTGTTACATATTTGTTTGTTTTAAAGGGATTAAGATTATAACACAATGTTGATTGCTGTAAGATTATAACACAATGTTGAATGCTGTACCCCTATCTTTGATATTTTTACTTATAATGTCTTTTTGCTTTGTTAACAATAATTTTCAATATAATAGAATTGTATGCGACTGTCATACAAGTGAAAGGTTTAGCTAGCTATAAATTTAGGTTTAATCCACCATGTGATACATAAGAAAATGTCTGTATCAAGTCAGGAATATGACAGTTGTAAGAGCTTCTGATTTTGCCATTTGATTATAGACTTTCCGTTTTGAAATTTCCTCGGAATGTATGAATTTCAGTGGGCTTCTGGTCCAACACCATATGTTTCGTGTTGAGAGTATATTGCAAAAAAACTTTTAGTGCTCTGACAAATAGTACTAAGGAATTATTATGTGTTCAACTGAATCCGTATCGTTTGCAATTCTTATATCCTAGGTAACGGAATTTTGTTCGAAATAGTGATTCGAGTATGAGCAATGGTATAGAAAACTGTTTACATCAATGTGATGATTTCCAAGAGGGTTTTTTTTTTGGACAAAATACGTACAATATATACCTCCAATTTTGTTCTCGCATCCATAAGGAGTAGTTGTCCATAACATTTCTAATCCTTGCACATATGTTGCTGTCATGGTAAACTCATTTTTGAGTGATAAGTTTTCTCTATAAAACTGACATAAAACAATCGACTAGGATGTTAATTGTATCTTATTTCGTATTCCACATATGAAAATACAACAATTCTGAAACCACATATGAAAATACAACAATTCTGAAAGAGAAGGTACACTCGATGAGAAATATGTCGTTATATTACTAGTGCCTGAAGTGGGAAGTCTTCTTTTAAAGATAATGATGGAGATACCATTAATGATGAAGATAACGTTCGTTCAGTTGCAATTATTACAATAATAATGTGTTTTACTGGCTTCGGGAATGATGTGGGAATATTGATATGCCCTCCAAACAACTTGGGGATGGTATTTATATTGACAAGCATGAAGACAAAAAATCCCGATGGAGTCTTTGTATGATACAATCAAAAACTATGGGTACAAACAATATTGCAAATATCAGACCTGTAAAAATTTACAACCACTGGTAAAACATATAACTATAATTAATCTTCTAAGAAAGTTCCTTTAAAAATAAAATTATGTCTGAGTCACATAAGGTCAAGAATTTTATAACAATTTTGTATGACAAAGTTGAAAAACAGTCAGAAAGGAAAATTTCGCAAATGCTGTATTTCAAATAATGAAAATCAAAGCAATGGGCAAAGAAAATTATTACCTGAAGAATCGCTTCAACGGAGCAAAATAACAGCATTCGTTTCTCAGCTTTCTCTTTCTACATCATATCCATAAAAGCAAAGTAAGCAATAACTTGATAAAGTTGATTTAACAGAATAATTAAAATAGATGTTTCATGGTAATACGTTATTCTTATTGGCTACACTGCAATCTCGCGTTATTCCTTAAGCAACTTCATTACACAATAAAACTGCATAGGTAAATTAAATAAAAACTTGATAAGAATCGTGTTGTCATGATCCTAGCTAAAACATTTAATTATAAGTATTGAATGCTTCTTCTTGTAACTTCATAGGGTTATAAAAGCGTTGACCGTGCGCACATTTTTAGAATGAAGCACGGAAGCGCTTCATACGAAATGCACTTCGGTCAACGCTTTTACACCCCAATGAAGTTACAAAAAGAAGCATTCATATCTTAATTGAATCGTGATTGAACTGTGATGAAAACGTATTTTAAAAACTTAAAAAAGTATTTCCTGTCTATTAAAATGTATTTTCGTTTGAATTGTTTTACATTGTCATTTCGGGGCCTTTTATAGCTGACTATGCGGTATGGGCTTTACTCATTGTTGAAGGCCGTACGGTGACATATAGTTGTTAATTTCTGTGTCATTTTGGTCTCTTGTGGACAGTTGTCTCATTGGCAATCATACCACATCTTCTATGTTATATGTATTTTTACATACATTGATATTTGTAGTAGTTCAATCAAATGACCCTACTGTATGCAACAATTAATTAAATTATTCTGGTTTAACCCTGAAAATTTAAGATGTTTAGTGATTCTATCAACACATATACAAATATTTAAAGTCATAGTTGCATCACTCACTTCAGCCAACAAAACTGTACCAAACCGATTTTAATCTTATTTTGCCTCCCAAAGACTGAATAACAAAGTCAGATAAATTAAAATCTAAGTCAGTGTACTAAAGGGGAAAATGTTGTGAAATGTCCATTTGCTTCTTTCCATTCTTCCAATATTGTAATCAACAGCTAAAAGGTCAAACTATGTATTTTGATTGGCACACAATAGCGTTCGAATCCTTTTTTAAAGGTTTAATTGAGTTACTTGCCTTTTTGAAACTACTGTTTGTGGTATCCAAAATAAGATATATAAATATAAGATATTTTTGAAAGATTGTTTTCAATGAGTAAAACGCAGAAGTTATTGGTGTATCAGCAATATTGTGGGTGTATGGGGAGTCATTGTAGACTTTAATTTCAGGAAAAAGCTGAAAATGTAACTTATACAAAACAAGAGGCTCTCAAGAGCCTGTGTCGCTCACCTGACCCTACTTGGGCTTTTGAAATCCTATAAAAAAAAAGATTAAAAAAACATAACAGGTACTTAAATAATGATTGAGGCTAAATTTGGTTTAATATTGCATTCCATTCTCTGGTTCTCTAAAAGAAGACATTTGTATGTATGTCTCATAGAGTCCTATATTAAACTAAGTCCCCGCTGGCAGCCATCTTGAATGATGGATCGGCTCTAACGTTACAACACTTGGATAGCACCTCATAAGGAACATTTATGCTATGTTTGGTTTCATTCCGTTCAGTGGTATTCTAAAAGAAGACATTTGTATGTATTTCCAAAAGAGTCCTATGCTAAACTTAGTCCCCCGCTGGCGACCATCTTGGATGATGGATCGGCTGCAAAGTAACAACATTTGTCAACACTTCATAAGGAACATTCATGCCATGTTTGGTTTCATTCCATTTAGTGGTTCTCTAAAAGTAGACATTTGTATGTATTTCCCATAGGGTCCTATGTTAAACTAAGTCCCCTGCTGGCGACCATCTTGGATGATCAAAGTATCAACACTTGGTCAGCACCTCATAAGGAACATTCATGCTATGTTTGGTTCCATTCCGTTCAGTGGTTCTCTAGAAGAATTTCAAAATGTAAAAAGTTAACGACGACCACGACGGACGACGGACGACGGACGACGGACACCAAGTGATGAGAATAGCTCACTTGGCCCTTCGGTTTGGCATGCCATTAAACCAGGTTCAACCCACAATCTTATTTCAATAAATGTCCTGTACCAAGTCAGGAATATTGCAGTTGTCATCAAATATTTTGTTTCTATGTGTGTTGGCGTTTGTTTTTGTTGCACTTCGGTGTTCCTGATGTTCATTTGTTTTTGTTTTATATATGACATTTCCCCTTCGATTCGGTTTGTAACCCGGATTTGTTTTCTCTTAATCGATTAATGACTTTTGAACACCGGTATACTACCGTTGACTTTATACTCGTATGATAAATTTCAGTGTTGGAAGAAGTAACAACAGTTACCTACCCACCATAATTTACAACAGCACACTAGTACATGCAAAATGACAATAAAGAATACCGGAACATATGTTTATTATGTTACATATTTAACCCTGTTATTTTAACCTGACTTATTTATAAGAGTCCAACGTTCCAGAGCGTTAAATTTTTTTTTATGTACACCAATATCTTGTTCAAAATAATTCTTTAAGATGTATTTTGTTTTGAGTGACTTATATTAAAGGAAGATATATATTAATTGTATAATGCAAATCCTTTATGATAAATATATTGCCCCAAGCTGTTGTACTATACTTCTACGTGCCTTGTAGTTAGTGCATTGAGATACTACTACGGTCATTTTGAAACAGTTGATCATGAAGTCAGCTTTCTTGTTAGTATTTGTTATCAAACTAGGACTTCTTGCTCAAAGCCAAGTATTAAAGAAAACGTTGGTATGTATTTGCATGGAAGAATTGTCTTCTGACCTTGAGGACCCCCTTATCATTCAGAATGCCGGTGATGGAACAGAACGTCTATTTGTTGGCGAGCAAAAGGGTGTTGTGCACATTTTCGATCATAATGATGTTAAGTTTAAAACACCATTCTTAAATATAGCAGATCAAGTTATGACTGGAGACGAAAGAGGCTTACTTGGATTAGCCTTTCATCCTAATTTTTGGAAAAATCGTCGTTTCTTTGTTTACTTTTCAAGTAGAGTTAAACCTAAGAAATCAACAGACGACCACGTTACTCGTTTATACGAATACCGTGCATCTAGACGGAATCCAGATATTGCTGATACGTCATCAAGAAGATTAATCCTGGAAGTACAACAACCATTCAGTAATCATAACGGAGGAGAGGTAAGACAATATTTTAATGACATTTAACTATTATATGTTAGAATACATAATGCATAATCATCATTGAATAACTAGTAGTCTCGTGTTCTATTGAACGAAAAAAAAGAACATAACAGCAAAAGACCAATCAAAACCGGTGCCTACCAGTCAAATGAAGGCAACGTAGATTATTAGTAATAAAACACAAAAAAACAAGACCCTTAATAACAATGTAAAAACACTGAGTAACAAAATTCCAATCCTGGTATCTATGATGAGTTTATTTACCTAAAAAAACAAAATCAACCACATTTGGAATATTGATTACCAACCTCAGGCGAAAAAGGAAGAAATCAGAAGCCATTAAATAAGTTAAACAAAAATAGGTATCTGAACGAGCACCAGTCAGCGATATCATGGTCAATAAACAGCTGCGCCATGAGCGCATGATACGCCCGACGTCTTGTGTGGAAGTTTTATGCAATAATCATAAATAGTTTCTGAGAAAGTTTTAAGCAATAACCATATATTGTTTTTGAGACACGGCGGGACATGTGAAACCCCCAACCTTGTTTTTTTTTTTACAAAAAACTAAATATCACTAAAATAAAATTTTGAATCAAAACCAAAAAGTATACAGATCTTTAGATTAATATAACAAAGAAGTGTGTAAAGTTTTAAGCAAAAATCATAAATTGTTTTTGAGATACGGCGCGACATGTAAAAAAAACCTTCCCTTTTTAACAAAATACTCAATATCACTAAAATAACATTTTGAATCAAAACCAAAAAGTATACAGATCTTTAGATTAATATAACAAAGAAGTGTGTAAAGTTTTAAGCAATAATCATAAATTGTTTTTGAGATACGGCACAACATGATGATGATGTAAAAAAAAACCTCCCCTTTTTTTACAAAATACTCAATAACT
The DNA here is from genome assembly GCA_019925275.1 of Mytilus edulis. Taxonomy (NCBI): domain Eukaryota; kingdom Metazoa; phylum Mollusca; class Bivalvia; order Mytilida; family Mytilidae; genus Mytilus; species Mytilus edulis. Next base: position 8,877,027 of record CM034350.1, read on the forward strand.
CAAAAATGAAATTTTGAATCATCACCAAAAAGTATACAGATCTTCAGATTAATATAACAAAGACATGTGTAAAGTTTTAAGCAATAATCATAAATCGTTTTTGAGATATGGTGCGACATGTAAAAAAACCCTCCCCTTTTTTACAAAATACTCAATAATTCAAAAATATGATTTTGAATCATCACCAAAAAGTATACAGATATTAAGATTAATATAACTAAGAAGTGTTTAAAGTTTTAAGCCATAATCAAGAATCGTTTTTGAGATACGGTGCGACATGTGAAAAAAAACCACACCCCTGTTTTAGTTACAAAGTGCCGTAACTCAAAAAGTTTTAATCTTATTTTCACCAAACATTATACAGATCATTTGATCATCCTAAGAAACAACTATGTTAAGTTTCATGAAATTTGGATAAGTCGTTCTCAAGTTACGGTGCGACATGTTTACGCCGGAAACACGGACAGACGGACGGACAGACAGACGGACGGACGGACACCGGACATTTGCATACCATAATACGTCCCGTCAAAATTTTGATAGGCGTATAAAAATAGAGATTTCAAGCGATGTATTGGAAACAAAATTTCGCAATTAAAAAAATCGATAGTCTTCATATTAAACCCTATATACTCAACTTAATGAAACCACTGTTTATTTACAAATCGTAAAAATGAAAGCCATTTTATTAGCACATCTTTTACACATGAATACAGTAGCTTATTTTGATTGGGTAAACTATTGCTGAAGGAACCACTTTAAAATGGTTCGTCATTATTTAGAGATACATAAAACGTAAACAAAAGAACAAAAATTACGAACTCCGAGGAAAACTTAATTTTCCCTCATCAAAATGCAAAATGAAAAGCTCAAACACATCATATGATTCACACCACCTCGGTATATTCACAGTAATTCTGAAGCCCGGTTTTGATTTGTTGATTATATTGAAGGATTGGTGTTACTTATTTAGGAGGAGGTTTCGGGAGTTAAGGGGACCTAGCAATGACACTATCTAATTAAACTGTCAATTGTTCTTGAACAATTGAGAGGTCTTTCCTTTGGTAATGTAAAATACATGTTCCAATAGACGTAGAATGTATTGAAAAGCTTTAAAACACACTGAAAATCCTTTAAATAAGGTTAAAAACACTAAATTCGCTATTTGGGACATGACCTTGACCTTTGACCTTTTGACCTTTGTCAAGGTCATTAGTCCCAAATGTCATTGCCAAAGACCCCATGGGTCTTGGACCTTTGGTTATATAGTAAAAGCTGATTTTGTCTTTCCAGAAACATAAAACAGGCGTTATGCCCCTTAAAAAAAGATCAAATCTCTTCGGTCAAAATGTAACAAAGTTGCGCCATAATGACCCAAACATTTTCCACTATTTAAAACTTCTGTAATTATAATGGTTTCTGAGATTATCCCATAAAAAGGTGTTAGGTCAAATGTCAAGGTCAACATACAAATTTGACCTTGAGGTATTTTTTAAAGATACATGAATTGATGATGATTGGTGAAGATCCTAGGTGTCTAAGACTTACGGTTTCTGAGTTTTGGTGGCCAACCGACACCGGTTAATTTTGATAGGGGCATAACCCTACCAATGAGTCGTTGAATCTTTTCGATCCAAATGTAACGAAGAACGGGGGTCTGGTCCTGAACAAATTTCACCCTTCGTTTTTTTTCTACCTATTACGGTTACGGTGTTGGAACGATAACAAGGTTTTTTGGTTTCGGAGGGATTACTCCGAACCGACAAAATATTTCGACTCACAGGGTGAGTTCCGGATAGGTATTCATGACACCAATACAAAGTGTGAACATGAAAGCGACATGGTTTACGGTTACGGAGGGAAAATTTGTCAAAGTTTGGCGGAACAAAAAGAATAATAATTAAACTGTCAATTGTTCTTGAACAATTGAGAGGTCTTTCCTTTTTTAATGTAAAATACATGTTCAAATAGACGTAGAATGTATTGAAAAGCTTTAAAACACACTGAAAATCCTTTAAGGATGTTCGCTACTCTGTTAAAAAATAACAAGCTTTTTAAAAGACTATTATGAATTGATAGTATATAGATAATGAAATTTAAAAAGTAGAAAAAAATGGAGGGTCCGTGTGCTCGTTTTAGAGATATAAGTCATTGAAAATTTGGCGGGAAATTATTCTCTCTAGATTGTTCATATATTTCACATTGGCACCTTATTTGTTTCTTACACCATGAAAAAATAACAGGAATTTTATAAAAGTTTGAAATATGGCTTTTTTAACTTTATGTAATAAAATGATAAAAAAAAAGTAGGGGTTAGTGGGCAAACTTTTTTAATGACAATACATGGATAAAACCAGAGGATTCCGAAAATCTGGCAAAAAGTAAAAAAATGGAGGAGCAAACATCCTTAAATAAGGTTAAACACACTAAATTCGCTATATGGGATATGACCTTGACCTTTGACCTTTTGACCTTTGTCAAGGTCATTAGTCCCCAATGTCATTGCTGAAGACCCCATGGGTCTAGGACCTTTGGTTATAAAGTAAAAGCTGATTTTGTGTTTTCAGAAACCTAAAACAAGGGTTATGCCCCTTATAGAAAGGTCAAATCTCTTTGGTCAAAATATAACAAAGTTGCGCCATAATGATCCAAACATTTTCCACTATTTAAAACTTCTGTAAGTATAATGGTTCCTGAGATTATCCCATAACAAGGTGTTAGGTCAAAGGTCAAGGTCAACATACAAATTTGACCTTGAGGTATTTTTCGAAAATACATAAATTGATGATGATTGGTGAAGATCCCAGGTGTCTACGACTTATGGTTTCTGAGTTTTGGTGTCCAACCGACACCGGTTAATTTCCATAGGGGCATAACCCTACCAATGAGTCATTGAATCTTTTCGATCCAAATGTAACGAAGAACCGGGGTCAGGTCCTGAACAAATTTCACCCTTCGTTTTTTTTCTACCTATTACGGTTACGGTGTTGGAACGATAACAAGGTTTTTGGGTTTCGGAGGGATAACTCCGAACCGACAAAATATTTCGACTCACAGGGTGAGTTCAGGATAGGTATTCATGACACCGATACAAGGTATGAATATGAAAGCGACACGTCTTACTGTTAACGCGGATAAATTTGTCAAAGTTTGGCGGAATAATAATAATAATAATAATAAACAGAAGAAATACAGTAAGGTCTTTCCCTTTAGTAAAAGGAAAGACCTTAATAATAATCAGAAGAAATACAGTAAGGTCTTTCCTTATAGATAAAGGAAAGACCTTAATTATGATATCAGGTCGAATGAACAAACATGCAGTTCTTCATCTTTGGTTGAAATTACAAAGAAACCGAAAACATCAAACAGAATCACTGTAATTGTGTTATCAACCTTATATTAGAAACATATCTATTATCATAATTTGGGATATAGCATATATAATATGGTAATATAATTTCTATAATGTGTTGTCCCTTTTTGACATTATAGAAATTATATGAAAATTCCTGCTTGGAGCAAACTCATTAAAAAGATCACACCTATTAAAAATTCTAAATATCATTCATTAAAAATTGCAACATCCTGTAAAACTTAAGAAATGCAAAGCCTTTTGAATTCACTAGATAATTGATACACGAGTTTACGAAAAGTAGGACTTTTTACCTGTAAAACACAAATGTACTGATGTAATTAAACCTTAGTAATGCGCATCTGGTATGCCATGTCTTTAAATTCGACAAACAATATTTAAATTTGATTACTGTTACTTTGGAACACATTTCCTCTTTCAAATGGTTATCAAGGATTATTTTAAAAGTTCTATTATACTGATTATATTAAATTATTGTTTCTTGTATCTAACAAAACAAAGGTTTCATTTTAAACATTCTTTTTTCAAACTTTTCAGCTATCTTTATTAAATATATATATCTTACAAAACACCAGGTTGTTTTGCATTTTTGTTCATTGCTGTCAAATTAAAGGATATAAATAAAAGGTAAAAAAAGGCTAAAATTTTCAGTTTTGACAAAATTCTGATAGATACTTATAGTCTAAATATTTAAATTTGACAGCAATAAACCAAATTACCATATAACCTGGTTTTTTTGTAAGATGAATATATAATGATGATAGCTGTAGATTTTGATGAAAATCAATCTTGCTTTGAAATACTTATTAAAAATTTAAAGATGACTATCTTAAATAATTCTGAACTGAAAATTCTAGCTTTTTTTACCTTGATTAATAAAACCGTCAACTTTGACAGAAATATACGAAACAACATAACAACCTGGTATTCAGTAAGATCATTATATAGCTGAGCTAGCTGTATAGTTTGATGAAAATCCAAGTTGATTTGAAAAGTTATAAAAAAAACTAAAGTGTAGTATCTGAATAAAGTCCGAACTGCCAATTCTAGCCTTTTTTTACCTAGATTAATTTAATCCTTTAATTTGATAGCAATACACCAAACTACATAACGACCTGGGATTCAGTAAGATCATCATATATCTGAGATAGCTGTATAGTTGTATAAAATCCAAGTTGATTTGAAAAAAATATAAAAATAATTAAAGTGTACTATCTGAATTTAATCCGAACTTTAAATTCTAGCTTTTTGGACCTAGATTTATTTTATCCTTAAAACAGATAGCAATACACGAAACTACATAACGACCTTGGATTCAGTAAGACTAATATATAACTGAGATATCTTTATAGTTTTTTTGAAAATCCAAGTTAATTTGAAAAAGTAATAAACAAATTTAAAGTTGTCTATCTGAATGCAGTACGACTGAAAATTCTACCCTTTTGTTTAACCTATTAAGAAATCCTCAAACTTGACAGCGATCAATTAAACTACCAAACAAAATGGGATTCAATAAGATCAAAGTATAATTATTGAGCTAGCTGTAGAGTTTTAAGAAAATCCAAGTTGATTTAAAAAAAAGTTATAAAAAACATTAAAGATGACTATCTGATTTTTATAAATTATTTTTTTTAACTTAATTTAATTCTTTAATTACACATCAATGCACCAACCTACCAAATAAACTGGAATTTTGTTTGATATATATTTAATTTAGTTAGAAGGACTGATTTACACCAGTCAAGACTATATTTGAAGGTTCAGACTATTCGAGACATGTCGAAACTGGTCGAGACTGAGTCGAGAATGGTCGAGACAGGTCAAGACTGGTGGAGCCTTGGTCAAGACCATTTCAGACTACATCAAGTATTGAATCAGACTTATTAAGTAAAGTCGAGACCTAGTCGTGAAATACAGTTAAGTACTGGTCGACCACAGAATCTGGTCTTTTCAGACTCTGAGCAGTTTGTAGTCAAGGGTAAGCAGATCATCATTTGGAGCTCTTTGTGTTACTCATGTGAGAACAAACCCCATGATAAATCTTATTCGGTAGGTCATATTCAAGGATAAAAGGTGGTGAAACATGCAGAATTCACAGGGATATAACATCTTTTTTTTTTATTTTTAAATTAAACATGTGACAAGAGACATTAGCTATCAAAATCATGTTCACCGATTTGATAACATTCTCATATTTGATTAAAATCTAGATGGTTTGTTGTGTGTCTCAAAGTTGTTTGTTATTTGTTTATTAATGAATATGGATTATTGGTATCTAAACAAATGAATAATATTAGAAACACCATCTTTGTTTAGCAGTAACATTTTCAATAGATCTTATGTGTTCCAGCAATCTTTAGTATTGGTTCATATCATTCTGAAAAATAGAGATTATTTTCAATTATCACGTTCATTGCATATTCTATTTGATTTAGTTTATATTCCATTTGTAACATAGGCAGCTACTAAATTTTTAAATCATTCATGGTGTTATTAGTTTACATCACTTTTTATGATATATTGGTCTACTGAATCTTGCAAATAGTTAACATCACTTTCATTTGACATGTTGAGTTATATAAATGTTGTGTTAAATGTGGCAAGCTGGCTAGAGAAGTCATTAAATTGTAATTGTTACATACTGATGTACATTGTAAGAATGTTTTTAGTTATCATTCTTTCTATGAAGTGTCCTGTTTCATTATTTATTGTCATTTATGTTTTGCGTAGTTAAATTAACGTAAAATGACATATCCGGGATCAAAATAATATAATTTATTGAAAGTTTTAAAAAAGATTGTGAGCGACTTATTTAATATGTATGTACCAAATCAGAAATATAACGGTTGTTATCAATTCGTTTTGATTTTGTCATTTGCTTAGGGACTTTCCGTTGAGAACCTTCCTCGGAGTTCGGTATTTTTGTTACTTTGCTATTTCATTTAAGGATTGACATTGTTTTTTACGAAAGCCACTCACTATAAATTTTTAAATTACCCATGTACCGATATAATTTCTGACCAGGCTAGAATGAGGTCGTCTTTTTTACATGAAATAATAATAAATTTATCGTAATTGCCTTTATCCTTTCATTTATTATAATCAGCATACTAACGTTCTGCATGAACGACCAGTATAGGTGTAACCATAAACATGACATTTTAACTGTTATACAACCTATGATGTTTAATAAGCTTTGAAAATAAATTACATATTAGAAATACATCCGATTTATTTTTTATTTATCAGGTCTCAATTTTTATAAAATTCTTACTTTCTAATTTTGAGACATCGGGGTCAATTTATATTAATTTTACATCTATGGGACCATAACATTTAATCGACTCAACCGAGTATTCGAATTAACCGAGTATTCGAATTAACCGAGTATTCGAATCAACCGAGTTCGGCTCATCTGAGGTAATTATGTATTTACCTAATAGGAATTTGATAATGCGTTTCTCTGTTATGTATGTTATTGTGAGTGGTTGTCTAGAATTTCTGTCACGTAGTGTTTAAGGATATTGTTTAACATTGTCATAAAGCGGAAGGTGTGGCATGTTTTTCTCTTATAGTTGATGTGTTTCCCTCGGTTTTGGTTTGTAACCTGGATTAGTTTTTTCTTAATCGATTTATTACTTTTGAGAACCGGAATACTACTGATGCCTTTATTTACTGGGACCAAGGAATTACTTCGACACAACCGAGTTAAACACAACAAGGTTCGACTGCTGTAGTAGATGATGTTCTTTCACTAAAATAAAACTTTGGTGGCTATGTTGAACGCATCTATCCAATCGAAATTGAGATACAGAATACAACAGATACAAAATTTTACGGACGCCATCACGAGTTGGTTGACCGTTATGGAATAACCATTTCACAAATGATATCGGATATGTTCCTTACGTCGTAACTACAATCCCCTTCCCTTTCATGAATGTGACCTACCGAATTAGACTATTTACCGGATTTGTAATCACATAAGCAAAACGACGGGTGCCACATGTGGAGCAGGATCTGCTTACCCTTCCGGAGCACCTGAGATCACCCCTAGTTTTTGATGGGGTTCGTGTTGTTTATTCTTTAGTTTTCTATGTTGTGTCATGTGTCCTATTGTTTTTCTGTTTGTCTTTTTCATTTTTAGCCATGGCGTTGTCAGTTTGTTTTAGATTTATGAGTTTGACTGTCCCTTTGGTATCTTTCGTCCCTCTTTTATACAATTAAGTCCGTCTAATATCTTTGCTTAAATAATGAAATTGGCAATAAGGGTCGGTTGGAAACAAATGTATAATGCAAACATAATCGATTTCAGCTTCCCAATTAAGAACTAAAAATTTCCATGAATCAACACCGTAGCAGTGCCTTCATACGGAGTTTATATATTTCCTAGTTGATACATCATGTGTTGGTTGACCGTTATGAAATATATGTTTCACATATGCTGCCGAATATGTCCCAAATGCAGTTTTTTTTTATTACTCTGAACTCTGCTTTTATTGCAGATGCAAAAGTAAAACAAGCATATCAAACTCTAAGGTAAATTAATAAAGGGGAAGTCCATGAAAACTGATAAAAATTAAACTTTTAAATCTATGGTACAAGTGACAAACAACTGATGAATTTGTATAGGCATTTTCCAAGGATCTTTCCATTTCGAGATTCGAGATTCGAACATTCGTTATTGAAAATTCATAATGGAATAGCCTTTAAATAGAGACAACTTTTTCAGTTGAAGTCATTCAAGCAATCATATTTATTTCGTTTATATTCGGAGACGACGGTTATCTTTATATATCTATTTAGATTACTTTTGGGGACGACGGTTATATCTATAAATTTATTAAGATTATATGTGGACGGTTAATTTTATATTTTTAGTTAGATTATATTTATAAGGGACTATGGTTTTCTTTATATATTTATTTAGATTATATTCGGAGACGACGGATATCTTTACGTATTTCTTGGTGATGGAGGTTCCGCGGGTGACCCTGAAGGAAATGCACAAAACACGTACGTCAGATTGATAATTATTTAAACACTCGGAAACTTTCATGTTTATGTACCAGTTTTAAATTCTATGTTGATTAAAGTTAATTTGCTAGTACATTAGAGTAAATAATAGAATAGTAATTTGTCTTCCAACTTGAAGATTATACAATTTATATATTGCACATTCATATATTATAGAAAAAAACATAAACAATTCATAAAATACATAAACATAGGCTACTCTTTACTTGTTCAATTTTTCATTAAAATGCAATTCAGTTTGTTTTATCTTGTTTTATCTTGTCTGCCATCAACAACTTTTAACGAAGCAATCGATAGATTCCTTCAATAATTATACAAATAGCGTTCAGTATTGATTGATTTCATGTGTGCATTTTATGAGACATTTATTATCAGGTCAAATATTTTTAAGTCTATAGAATCATAATTAGTAATACAGGTTTGTACAAAAGAGATTGTTTTAACCTTGACCTCACTTGTATGGTTCGTTGATTCAGGCAGGTCTTATTCTTTAATAAATTATATAACTCAGGGTTCCCTTGTTATTCAGCAGCGGCGTTGTCGTGTAGCTTTGCACTTTATTTATGAGTTTTGTATTCTTTATACTTTCACAGTAAAGGTTTTTCTAAGGCATACATTATCAAGGGGTGACGTACATGAGACTAGTATTATATAGTGAAGTTTACTACAGAATGAAGGGTGTTACAAGAGAATTTAATAAATTATATAACTCAGGGTTCCCTTGTTACTTTGGAGAAGGTATTTAGATCAATATAAGACATGATTAGTAAGAAGGTATTTTTGACATTCCTGTTCCTTTAATTGTAAAGAGTCAATTTTACAACCTTAAGCATGTATCAAAATTTTACAGGCTTTCATTACTAGGAAAAGTTCTAAGAATAGACATCGACACAATTGGCAACAGAAAGGGTTATGCCATACCGCCAGATAACCCCTTCATAAATAAACGGAATTTCAAACCAGAAATATATGCTTACGGTGTCAGAAATATTTGGAGATGTGGAAAGGAATCAGGTGAAGGTTATGTTATTTTTAATTGTAAAATGTAGAGTTGAACCAAAGAAAAGAACTGTCAGCGTTGTATATACCATATCACTATTACACAATTAAACTCATGTATCGTTGGCTGACGAAAATAAGTGTTTGATGATCAATAAATTTGATTTTCAGATTCAATGTATTGAAGAAATATTATCTAAAGTGTTCAATATTTTCCCAATTTTTCAAAATACCTAAGAAACCAATATTAGCTAGCAATTAAAGAAATAGCCACATGACCCTTTTTAATCAAGATTACAAAAAAAGTAGATGTTCAATTTCTTTTTAGAAAAACCATTATTCAAACACCCATCTTGAAAGAAAAATTGATTTACATGTTGTTCACATTCAACAGAATTTATTTGATTTTCCAACTTCGAATATTGAGCAATCATTTAATTTATACGAGGTGTTTTAATATTTTAAAGCACTGAACCGATACCGCTGCTGATGCACTATCTTTCCCCAGGGATATCATCAGCTGAATAGCCAGTACTGACATTATTAATACAAAACTTTCTAAATTTGCCCGTTTAAATTTAATATTATAAAGAATCTAAGGTTTCAACTCAAGGTAAAGTTGGTATAAGACGGATTTTTCTGTTAATTTTAGGATCATGTTTTGTGATAAAGCTCTTCAACTGTTTCGGTTTTACACATCATTGGCTTTAGAATATTCGGCTTTTGGCGTTCCTTATGAAGGTAAATCCCGAAAAGCGCATCCAGCACATGCAATTTATACTTTTTGGTTTTACAGTACTGGTTCACTACCTCTGCTGGTCGACTATCGGTCCCCGAAGGTATCATCAGTTCAGAAGTCAGTTCTTCGGTACTGACATGATTAATTACAAACCTTTCTTAATTTGACCCTTTCGGAACACATGATTTCACTCCCGGTTTTTAGTGGAGTTCGTGTTGTTTCTTATTTATTATTTATAACGGTTGATTTCGTTGTCTTTTTGGTTTTGTGAGTCTTTGTTTACTTCTTGGTTTTGATTGTTATTGTCTTTGAGATTATAAAGAAACTAAGGTTTCAGCTCCTGCAGGCAAGGTTTGCCTTAGAAGGATTTGGCTATTACTCTATGTCATTTTTTTAATATATAGCTCGTCAACTGTTTCGGTGTTATAAATCCTTGACCTGAAAAATATTTGGGCGATCCTTATGAAGGTAAATCCAGAAAAGCGTGCATATAAGTCAGGAGCCTGTAATTCAGTGGTTGTCGTTTGTTTATGTGTTACACATTTGTGTTTAGTTCATTTGTTGTTCATACATTAGATCGTTAGTTTTCTCGTTTGAACTGTTTTACATTGTCATTTCGGGCCCTTTTATAGCTGACTATGCGGTATGGGCTTTGCTCATGTTGAAGGCCGTATGGTGACCTATATTTGTTAATTGCTGTGTCATTTGGTCTCTTGTGGAGAGTTGTCTCATATGCAATCATACCACTTACGTCTTTTTTATACATAAATTGTTAACAATGAAAAATAACAAATATTTAAAAAAAAGTCTAGACATGAAACGCACAGAAATTAAATGACAATTTCTTTCAAATTTTTTAACTGTTTATTGTGAAAAAAATAAATCTTTATAAAGATAACAGGGAAAGCATAAAACCTTTCAAATAAAACTAGTTATATTTGAACAGCGGTATACTACTGTTGCCTTATTTATATTATTGTTACCAGTTAAAACATTTTAGTCTGTTTATTGTTGTATATATGTTGTGTACAAGATGTAAGTTTGTACAAATTATAATTTGTACAGTGTTTTTGTACAAGTTATAAGTTTTATGACACATACCATCTTGCACCAGGTGATAGAAGTTTATTTTCTAAATGTATCAGTTTAAGGTCTGAAATTCAAATTTATATACTTCAACCTAACATTTAGTGCCATTATCTTTGTCCACAAACTGGAAATGAGGATAATTGAATGGTTTAAATTCTAATTTTATTTTTCATCTTATACCAAAATCACATCGATTAAAAAGTCTTTTTGTGTTTTTATAATGTTTTGTACCAATGCTCAGTATTAGACTGTATCATGAAGTTGAGGAAATATCACAGAAATATTTTGATACAAAAGACTGTGTGCTTGCATCCTTGGTTTGTGCAAAGCAGCTAATAAAACACTTATAACTTGTACAAAAGCTCTGTACAAATTATAATTTGTACAACATTACAACTTGTACACAACATATATAAGAATTAACTTAATGATAATATCATACTCCTTTTGTAATTCGTACGATTTCCTCAGTTTTTGTCTCGTACTTATCGATTTACAAGATTTGAATCTTCGTATTGGTATGTCTTCTTAATTCTACTAATGTAAAATTGCTCATTGAAATGTATCGATTTTTCAAGGAAGATACCACGGAAGAATACTGTGTGGGGATGTTGGACAAGATAAGTTCGAAGAGATTGATGTCATAAAGAAGGGAGCTAACTATGGATGGAGAGGTCGTGAAGGATTTGATTGTTATGAGAATAGAACGTGCGGAAAAACTGGTCAGTTGTTTATCCATGTATTTGACGTCTCCTTATCTCCAATATTAAAAACATTTATCAAAACAAAGTGAACTAATAGAGGTATGAAATTATCACAAACAATTCCTATGTAGACTTAATTTGCTGACTAATAACAGTGACAATTTAACAGTGTGATACACCTATTTGTCCTGTTTTGTTTATACAATGACATATGCCAATGCACTTGACTATTGGAACATGTGATGAATGAATATCAGATAACTCTAATTCTTTCGACAAACCTGGTCTGTATGTATAAAGTAAAATCACAAAAATACTGAACTCCGAGGACAAAACAAACAGAAAGTTCCTAATCAAATGACAAAATCACATCAAATGAATGGACAAATGGACAACAATTGTCTTATTCCTGACTTGGTACAGGCATTTTTTATGTATAATAATATACATCCAATTCTTATAACTTGCACTCCCTTTATATTATAAGTTAATTTTGAACCACCTGGTCAAAGCTGCTGCTGGTGGTGACTTTGTCCGTGAGGGATTTACCAACCAAATAGTCAGTATTTCTGTGTTGACATGCATTATCATTAATATGGTCAACATTATAAATTAGCTGTTGACTTTGCGATTATTTAAAAATATTAAGGAGGACAAAGAACCGATTAGATTTGCTGAATTTTACAACACCTTCATGAATTTTTTGTCTTAAATGCTCTACAAATGAGTATTTTATTTGGCTGTTTAACTTTTTTTACCGAGTGTCACTAATAGGTTTATGTAGAGGAAACGCGCATCCGACATGAACATTTTAATCATTGTATATATGATGAGTTTATTGTGACTGTCTGTCATAATTCCAGAAGCTCAAATCTTTTTAAAATACTTGATTGAAGAAAAGAAGTGTATGCCCGTTGGAAGAAAACAAAGCATTTGTGTTTCGAATAATTCAACATTTTATAAATATTGTATTTACAAGAAATAAAAACATATCAGTGATAATTCATGTCGCCGCAAAAGTGCTAACCACTTTTCTGGTGATACCTTCTATCTAAAATTTTATAAAAAAAAAATGATAATATTTATACACAGTAAATCGTATTGCGTATTAATGTGTTATATTGTTTGAACAAATCTTAAGAGGTGTATTATCTAGACTCTGTAAAAGTCAAATTCTAGTACGTTTCGAATTGTCATGATTCTATTGTCGAAAAAAATACAGAGTAACTAGGTCATATCGGACATTTTCTTCTAACTTTGTTTACATGTCACATTAACATTCTTTTATAATTGGTAGTTGATTCATTTGTTATTTATTTTATATTTATGGTTAAATTTAATATGTTTGTGATTTAGGACCGGAAGTGAAACCTGTATTTGCTTACTCGCACGACATCGGAATTGCAGTTATCGGTGGACAGTTTTATAGCGGATGTCTTAATCCAAGACTAAGTGATTTTTATATATTCGGTGATTTTAATGGGTGAGTCTTGTTAATACTCACCTGGTTTCCAGTATTAAATATATTAATTCATTAAAATTCCATTTAAATATTGCATAGTTAATTTACTATATGTCTCGGTTATTGTATAGAAAGGTATATACTATGAAAATTAGAGCGAGGGGCTGTGCCCCAAGCTCTTATTTTCATAGTATATACCTTTCTATACAATATCCAATTTAGCACATTTTTACAACTTGAGTAATCCTGTAATTAGTCTATTGATATGTTTTGGCTGACTGGATTTAGCTCATTTACGTAGTTTTGTAAATCTACTCACTATAATATGGTGTCATCCTGGTTTTCCCACTTTTAATTACATGTATATGTAAACATAGAGGGAATTGTTGTTTTAACAATTATAGTTTATTTCTGAATTATAGTCATATTTTTTACCTTTTATTTTACCTGTAAAATTAAAAAAAGAATATTATATTGTGCTATTAAATCAAGGAAAATGTGCAAAAATTTTCTATATTTTATATATATTTGGCAGGATAATGTATTTTATTAAAAAAAAATAGGAAAAAATGTGCACTAAAAAGAATAAATATTTCAAGTTATCAACAAATATTTTTAATTATTGGTACATTCTGAAAAAAAGGTGAAAAGTAAAATAATGAAACTAAATATCTAATAGAATAAATCTCATTTGAATATCTTTTGATTTATTCAACTTAATTTTTTTTTTATTTCAATACAATACACTGTTTCAAAATTTAGTAAAATATAAAAATATCCAATTAAATTTAACAACTAGAATATAAATGCTACTGTTCAGTAGCCATTGATCAACAACACCAGTTACAACTTCAACCAGAAACACTATCTATTGACTACCAGACAGCAACCAACAACGCAACACAGACAGTATGTCCAGGGGTAACCGTGAAAGGCTGCTTCTTCCACTTCACCCAGTGTATATAGCGAAAGACACAGAAATATGGACTACAGTCCTATTATAAAAAAAATGAAGATATTACCTAACTGATACACGAGCCGCAGTACTATTGGTACCTCTTGTTCCATTTATAGATTACGTGACAGAGTTTTTGGTTGAAAACTACCGCTTTCTATGGAACCACTATTACACAGAAGGACCCCGCACCATGCACAAATCACCTGGAAGGATGGCACAACAAACATAAGAAGCGACTCAAACACGCCCACCCAAACATCTACGAGATCATTGAGCTACTGAAGAAGACAAAGGCACTAACAAAATGCAACATTATCCAGTATGCAGCTGGATCTGCCCTGCATGCTGGCACTATAAATTGATGCGAACAAAATTGTTTTCGAAAATTGCTGTAACTTGTATAGTACAGTCCCTCTTGACCTAAAATTAAAACTTAAGTACTGTGCAGCTATATAGATTTGCAGAAAGACTAAAGAGCAAATAAAGTCAGTTTAGATTGATGTGGTCAAAAGATTTTTGTTAAACAGGTCCGTCCGGGGTATGAAAACTACTCGTAAACAGATATTACATTTGGTTAATGAGGATAATTTTGTTATGTGATAACGAGCCATCCTGAACCCAGAATAAAAAATGTAAAACAATTCAAATAATAACCCCCCCCCCCCATAATACTAATTAACGGCCTAATTTATGTACAAAAAATGAAAGAAAAACAAATATTTTATACTACACATCAACAAAAGAAAATCACTGAATTACGGGCTCCTGACTTGGAACAGGCACTGACATACATGCAGAATATGGCGGGGTTAAACATGTTCTCTTGCCGATTATAAATCTGAAATAAAACCGGCCAAATAGCAAAACTCTATATAATATTAATCGCTATTTTGCCGAAGCCTTTATATTAAGACAAATATTTCTTAAAACTTATAAATCAAATGTAGCCGTAGAATTTATAAATCAATTTTAGCCGTAGAATTTATAAATTAATTCTGGCTGTAGAATTTATAAATCAATTCTAGCCGTAGAATTTGAAATCAATTCTAGCCGTAGAATTTGAAATCAATTCTAACCGTAGAACTGTTCTAGAAGTAGAACTTACCAAATATTTGGTCAGTTCTAGCTAGAACTGTCTAAAACTGTTCTAGGGTAGAACTGTCAGGATCAGTTCTAGCTAGAACTGTCCAAATCAGTTCTAGGTAGAACTGACCAAATCAGTTCTAGCTAGAACAGTTCTAACCTAGCACTGACTAAAAGGTGTCAGGCTGACAGTTCTACATACTGTTCTAGAACAGTTCTCCTGACAGATTCTGACAGAATTTATGAGAGGTTAGAACTGATCTCCACTGTAGCTGCTGGTGTAAGTATGTTTATTGATATGAACGAAGCGTTGTTTTACTATACATGTACTTATTTACATGGTAAGATGACAAAATGAATTGACCAAGAGCAGACAATTCTTAAATTGCAGTGAAAGCTTTACATTCTTGAAAACATTTTTTTAATTTCACATAAAACCTAAAACTAGCTTTTGAATGAGTACAAACAGTTGGATCCCCCTCCCACATCTTTGGTTTAAACACCTTTTAAAAATGGCTGGATCTGCCCCTGGTATGTACCCATAGGTAGTCTAGTAGATAGTTTATATGCATGAAATATTTGTCACTGGACATTAGGCAACCAATTATCGACCAATTTATGACTAAATATATCAAATTGCTTTATTAATAATTTCCCTTCAAAAGATTCATGGTTCACTCTTTTTGTGTACAAAGTAATTGCATGGAAGATAAAGGATTACACATTTTAGATTGAGTTGTACTTTAATCAAGGTATAAAGCACCATTATTATTACTCTTTATTTAAATAAAAGAAACGTACTTTTTTAATTGTCAAAACAAAATTTAGATCAAAAGATTGATTAGTAGGATGTTAAAAATCTGTTTGAAAACTAATTACAAACTATTTAGTTAAATTTTGAACACATCATTTATTTCAAAATAGCCAGTAGCAATTTTTGTTCTAATATCTTGATTACAATACAATGAAATCTAACCCTTGTGGTCATTCATGCGTAGTTACTTAGTACACGGAAAAAGTATGTACTATGAAAATTAGAAGGCAAATTCAAGCAATTTGATTGGACGAGAAGTTGTAAGTATGTGCTAAAATATTACTAGGTCATATTTTCTTATTTATATTACCAAAAGCTTATATTCATATTTTTTTTTTCAAAAATAAGATTGTTTGTCCTTCTAGTTATCTCATCAATAACAGTCAAATTCCGGAATTATATTTTAATTCATGACTTATTTAGCATACCCCATTCACCGTTGTTTATACATGCATATACCATGGGAAAGAATAAATAAATTATTTACATTGTTAAAAATTAGTCATATCGGGGCCTTTTATAGCTTGATAATAGTTCTGCTCGTTGTTGAAGGCCGTTAAGTGACATATATCTTCTAAAATCTACCAACAAAGACCACCGAATGAGTGTTCAACATCATACAATATATGGCCTCGACAATGCATTTACAACATTTTTTTATCTCTATAAAATGTAATGGTAAATAAATATCTTTGATATTTATTGCTATTTACGGGTTCAGTTTGGATACTTATTTTCTTTTGCATGTTTTAAGTAAATTTTCTAGATTTGAATTTCGTTAACATATTCTTGTCTGCTATATGACAGTCATTAACAAAAGAAAATCGTTAAATGAGGACTAAAGATATATATCTGATGTCGAAAGAGAAATTCCGTCCATTGTTCATTATTGATGACAACATCAACGGACGGGACCTACTGTAATACTTTTACATGAACATCTAAAAGGAAGCGGAAACTTGTTACTATTCCCGGAGCACACAAATTCGTCTTGGTTTTTTTAATGGCGGTCGCTCGTTTCTTAATTTTGTGTTGCTATATTTTTGTGTTGTATGTTATTATATTTATTTTGGTTCTATCTGTATGTTTTTATATGTTTCATTTCCTGAAATCTTGTTATGAATACATAAAGAACTTTCACATAACGCCATAGTTTACAATTATAGAATACCTGTTTACTAATATTGATTCGGTTATATAGAATGTTTAGACAAATGTGATAACCTGCTATGGCTTTAAGTCATATTTTCTGTATGAACCTTCACCAGTAAAAAGATAACCAGGATAAGTAACCTGATTTGTCTATTGAATATTTATTATTACCATTGTTCACAACAAATAGATAAAAACATGTATGCACTAATTATATAAATGATGTCATATGTACTTTTAGAAAGATACATTACATATTTATGTCTGATTTTGTAGACGATTGTTCCGTCTTTATGAGAAACCCAGGATACAGAAATGGAGTGGGCGTGAATTACGACTTTGTGATTCAAGCATGTGTACTCCACCTCTTAATAATACATATGCAAAAAGCATTACATCTTTTGGGATTGATGAATCAGGTACCTATCAGATAATTAACTCTTTTCTCATAATGCAGAGAGAGGGTATTTGTTAACAGCCATTCATATATATGCACATGAAATTTGAACAAAAATATTAATGATTCTTCAAACCTTTCAAAATAAAGGAGATCATTTTAATAATTGAATATTTAAATATTGATATGGATCAATTAATAAAGTCATTTTTGATTTATTCCATTATAGGGGAATCGAGATTGCAATGACAAAATCAAAAAATATTGACAGTACATATAACAACCACAAAAAGAAACAACTAGTATTCAAGCCTTAATTCGTTATAAATAATCTAATTGATAAAGAAAGTTATGAATGTAAATATACATAATTTTACTTGGAAATGAAAAGGTAGCCTCAGGCGGGTCGAATAGATCTAATATTGATTGGTAGCACTTTAGAACTCAAATAGATATATGTTTTATAAAATCGTCGGCGATTCAGTATACTGATTATCTTAGTTTTTGTATAACATTAGAACTTGAAATGAAGGATGTAATGAAAACAGTTCAGTTCACATCTAGATATTAACAACGATGATTGTGAACAAATCTTGGCAAAATGAAATGCAGCTTTCTAATTGTGAACTCATCACTTCAATGCGGCAGTTTATGCAGTATCTTTGTAAAGATTATATGTTTATAATGAAACTATACAATGAAGGTTTCTAAGTGTCCAAATCAAATTTTTATAAGGAGACTATAGAATGAAGGGTTCTAAGTGTTAAAATTAAATTCATCAGTAAAAAAGTTTAACAGACGCCATCACGACTTGGTTCGGCGTTGTGTAATATATTTGTCACAAATAACTACATGTTTGCTTCAATTTTTGTTACAGCAATCCCGTCCTCTTTTCCTCGTCTATGATATTAGCAAACGAGGCTCATCAGCAGATTTCGTCTAACCATTAGCAAAACGATGGTATCTGTTAACTCATCTGGAGCACAAAAGATCATCAACATGCCAGTTATTGGTTTCGTTGGCCATTCTTATTTTTCTATGTAGTATAAAAAAGAAGATGTGGTAAGATTGCCAATGAGACAACTATCCACAAAAGACCAAAATGAAACAGACATTAACAACTATAGGTCACCGTACGGCCTTCAACAATGAGCAAATCCCATACCGCATAGTCACCTATAAAAGGCCCCGATAAGACAATGTAAAACAATTCAAACGAGAAAACTAACGGCCTTATTTATGCAAAAAAAAATGAACGAAAAACAAATATGTAACACATAAACAAACGACAACCACTGAATTACAGGCTCCTGACTTGGGACAGACACATACATAAATAATGTGGCGGAGTTAAACATGTTAGCGGGATCCCAACCCTCCTCCTAACCTGGGACAGAGTTGGGTTTTTTTTAATTTGTCTTTTTGTTGTCTTTTTCGCCATGACGTTGCTAGTTTCTATAAGCTTTTGTACCTTCTCAGTATATTTCGCCTCTTTATAATGACACAATTTCATTTCATAGAATAAGCATACTTGACTAAGAGAAACCATTTTACATGATGACTTAAATCATATAAAAGACTTGCTAGTTTGCTTTTGAATTTGAATTTGCTTTTGAATTGTTTTACACTGGTCATGTTTTGGTCCTTTATAGCTTGCTGTTTGGTGTTAGCTAAAGGTCCCTGTTGTAGGCTGTACTTTGACCCATATTTGTTCACATTTTATACATTGTGACTTGGTTGGAGATTTGTCATCATTGGCACTCGTACAACATCTTTTTATTTATATTTGCTCGGGAATTGTAACAGATTTCTATCTGCTTCTGTAATGATGTAATGATCCAGTGAAACATTAGTAAGCCACATCCAACTATTCAATTCAACATTATTTACTGAAAAAAGTTATGTCTATATAGTTGTATTTTTAATTAAACAAAACAGATCATAAAATTTCTCATTTTGATATCATTGTGTAAATAAAAGTTATAATTTAAAATCAATTTTGTTTTTAGGAGAAGTATACATGGTGTCAAAAGATGACACGAATCCAGGAAAACTTTATAGAATTGTTGATCCTGTGAGGTAAGGATTATATTTTTGGATATATGCATGAATATGTCCTACAGTATGTGTTACAAGTATAATCTAAGTGAGTAAAACAATTGCTTTTTCGAAAGGTATCCGCATTCCTAGTGCATATTACCTATTAAAACATAAAATCACAAAAATACTGAACTCAGAGGAAAATCAAATTGGAAAGTCCCTAATCACATGGCAAAATCAAATGAAAAAACACATCAAAAAACGAATGGACAACAACTGTCAAATGAAAAAACACATCAAAAAACGAATGGACAACAACTGTTAATTCAAATCATGTCAAGCTAAGGAAACTGCCTGATTTCACAAAACACATAAAATTCCAGTGTTGACATGAATATCAATAATGTGGTCATTTTTATAAATTTCCTGTTTCCCAAACTTTGATAGTTTGAAAAAAACTAAGGATTTTCTTATCCCAGGCATAGATTACCTTAGCCGTATTTGGCACAACTTTTTGGAATTTTGGATCCTCAATGCTCTTCAACATTGTACTTGTTTGGCTTTATAAATATTTTGATATGAGCGTCACTGATGAGTCTTATGTAGACGAAACGCGAGTCTGGCGTACAAAATTATAATCCTGGTACCTTTGATAACTATTTACACCACTGGGTCGATGCCACTGTTGGTGGACGTTTCGTCCCCGAGGGTATCACCAGCCCAGTGATCACTTTGGTGTTGACATGAATATCAATAATGTGGTTTTTTTTTATAAATTTCCTGTTTCCCAAATTATGATTTTTGAAAAAACTAAGGATCTTCTTATCCCAGGCATAGATTACCTGAGCCGTATTTGGCACAACTTTTTGGAATTATGATCCTCAATGCTCTTCAACTTTGTACTTGTTTGGGACAGTGTTGGGTTTTTTTTATTTGTCTTTTTGTTGTCTTTTTTTTTTCGCCATGACGTTGCTAGTTTCTATAAGCTTTTGTACCTCCTCAGTATGTTTCGCCTCTTTATAATGACACAATTTTATTTCATAGAATAAGCATACTTGACTAAGAGAAACCATTTTACATGATGACTTAAATCATATAAAAGACTTGCTAGTTTGCTTTTGAATTTGAATTTGCTTTTGAATTGTTTTACACTGGTCATGTTGGTCCTTTATAGCTTGCTGTTTGGTGTTAGCTAAGGGTCCCTGTTGTAGGCTGTACTTTGACCCATAATTGTTCACATTTTATACATTGTGACTTGGTTGGAGATTTGTCTCATTGGCACTCGTACAACATCTTTTTATTTATATTTGCTCGGAAATTGTCACAGATTTCTATCTGCTTCTGGCTTTATAAATATTTTGATATGAGCGTCACTGATGAGTCTTATGTAGACGAAACGCGCGTCTGGCGTACACAATTATAATCCTGGTACCTTTGATAACTATTTAGAATAAACATTGTAACATGGTACTTGGCCTACACATTTTTAGCAGCTTAAACACGCAACATTAATCGAAACTTCAATTGTTTCGAGAGTCAACAATATATTGCTTTAATAAGAAATGTGTGTCTGAAAAAACAAAAATCTCATTCAAATCTGAGGGACCGTCATCCAGACACGTGTTATTTTCAACAAAATGTTGAACAAATATGTACTAGTAAACCTGCTAGTTTAGTAATTTCACTTCAACTTGAAGTGACTGAGAGAAGTGTAATTAATCATTATTTGTTTTTAAATACCTTGTTATACTTTGCATCTTATCTGTATTTTTCATGTTTTGTTTCTCTTTATTTTTTTCCAGAAGGCATACTTACATAAATAGATCAAATCGACTGAGATTGTTCTGAGTCATATTCTTTAGTTTTCAATTCCTTCTGTATATATTGAAGCTGTGCCATATCCAGGGAATTGTCTTCCTCATGACACTGATTCATCTCACCAGTACGACCATATTTACGGTTCATTTTTACAAAAAAAAGAAATTTATTTTAATTATTTTTTCCAAAGTTTGTCATGTAGTAGCAGATACTCTGATATAAAGGGAGATAACTCAGATAAAGTAATTCTTTTAATAGAATGTGTTGCGAATTTACCTATTTTATTATATATGGTAAACGATTCCAGTGACCCCATTATTTCTTTTTCTTATTATAAGAGCTATCTTCTCGTATTTTATCTTAAAATTCTATGTTTTAGTTTATGTCATACAATAAACTCATCAAGTTCAGTTGTCCATGCATAATCTATAAAAAAAAATATTGACAATTTTGCACAACCTATATAGTGATAAAAAAACCGCTGACCCATACTTTTTATCTTTGAAAAGCATGATTTAAACTACATTTTGACAAATTATTAAAAATATCTATGGATTTAAATTGAATCATAGTCATTTCGTACCATAATCATTTCAAGATTATAACACACTGTTGACTGCTGTACCCTAATTGTTTTTTAAATTTACCTAATTATGTCTGTTGCTTTTTTTCACACGTCGATGTCAATATATACAAGTGGCAGGTTTAGCTAGCTATAAACCTAGATGTAATCCCCAATTTTCTACAAAAGAAAATGCCTGTACCAAGTCAGGAATATGACAGTTGCTATTTATTCGTTTGTTGTGTTTGATCTTTTGATTTTGCCATTTTATTCAGGAATTCTCGTTTTGAGTTTTCCTCGGAGTTCAGTATTTTTATCATTTTACTTTGCCTGACATATTAAACAGCACAAATCATCAGTTAGTTATATAAATCCTTACCGTTTATTTTTCAGCAATGGCAATCCCAGACGGTGCAGAGCAGCAAGGGCACTGTACATGAAACAGAGACATCTGCAAGAAGGTAAATACGTTCACTTAGATTCTAACAAAACAGTACAATGACATTACAATTTAAAATGAGAAATAAGTAATAAAAGTTGAAATGGATAAACCAAATGTGTTAATCAACTGTTAGGGAAATGTCTGTATAGCACTTAACAGTTCTTCCATATAACTGTTAGGTTCGTTAATATCTCATCAATTCCATTTTATTTAGTACTATACTAGAACACACCCGTGATATCGCGGGTCCTTGACTGAATTCAAGTATACTACTATGCGTAAGCCTTATTTTAGTATTGGTATTGTCATCTGATAAAGTCATGCAGATTATAAGATGCACAGTTGTCTCTGCTTTCAAAATCTTTCTGGTTGAACCTGTCGACCTGGAACTTATCAATTATTTGTAATATTAATTATTTGGAAAACAAAAGGGCCTGGAATGGAGTATTAATAATCAACAGCATTGTCCTATAATATTTATAAATAAAGTTGAATTTTTTGATTCGCTGTTTTACGTCATTCCGGCTTAAAAAATGAAAACTGTACCTATACGCCTCATCTTAAGTCCAGTTTTTAGTATTCGTATTGTAATCTTAGAAAGTCATACTGATTATAATACTAGAATAGGGAACAATTTGACAGTGATTGAATTTAGTAGTGTTAACCCTGTGATTGTGACCCGTGTATATAGCAAAATCATAAATACACCGTTTGGTGGTGCGCCTGTCAGATGCAGAACGTTCAGATAAGGTAATAGGTAACATGTTAATATACTATTAATATCGGTATCGGATTCGGATTCGACCTGGAACTTGTTAATTATTGACAATATTAATTATGTGGAAAACAAAAGGGTCTGGAGTGGTGTAATTTTTAATCAACACCATTGTCCTATTAGCTATATATAAAGTTAAATTCTTTGATTTGTCGTTTTTCCCCATGCCGGCTGACAAATTGGACCTCGTTATTTTAGTATTATAGATATGTAGTATAATAAAATTGTCAGAAAAAACTTCTCTCCACTAAATGATGGAATCAGTCAATTTCTTTTGAAGCCAGGTAAAATTCTCAATGCATATGATCACGTTCAAAAAAGTATATGAAAGCAAAACAGACAATAGTTTAGATGCTTTGTCTCGCTTTTGGACAATTATTTTTGGTTTTTGTTTTATCTTAACAATGTGACACTGACAAAAGTTTTGTTAACAGGTCATTGAAAAATCAAAATTTGCATTGGCTATTCATACAACAAAAAAAGCATAGCAAATATTACATCAGAAGATTTAAACACTTTTATTTTGGAATAGATACATAGAAGTAAATATTTTTTATAAATAAGAAACGATTTAATATAAATTTTCAAAACTAGAAAAGGATGTGAATCAGAATGTAACACAACTAAAGTCAGATGTTCATAGAATAGTCCTATAGGAACCTAGTTTCGATAACATCATGATTAATTATGAAGCGGGTTTGTAGCTATCGAAAAAAATTATAAGCTCCTGAGGTAAAAACAAATCTTTCGATGTGACAGAGAATAGAAACATGAAAAAATATAGATTAGACGTTGGTTTTCCCGTTTGAATGGTTTTACACTAGTATTTTTTGGCCCTTTTATAGCTTATTGTTCGGTGTGAGCCTAGGTTCCGTGTTGGAGATCGTACCTTGACCTATAATGGTTTACTTTTATTAATTGTGACTTGGATTGAGAGTTGTCTCATTGGTTTTCATATCACATCGTTCTATATCTAAGAAAGTCATTAATTGCTGAAAAAGGTCGAACAAATAATGTGTTATTATACGGCTTGAAAGAAAGAACTAATAATAAGATCAGGGAGGTATTAGAGCGTTATGGAAAGGACAAGGTACGATTTATGACAGCTGTACCCACATTATTTTATTTATTATGTCTGTTTAGTTCACGCATCATTGTAAATATAACGGAATTTGATGAGACTGTAATAAAAGTGAGAGGTTTAGCGCTTTAAAACCAGGTTTAATCCACCATTTTCTACATTTGAAAATGCCTGTACCAAGTCAGGAATATGACAGTTATTGTCCATTTCGTTTTTTGATGTGTTTTGTCATTTGATTTTGCCATGTGATTATGAACTTTCCGATTGGATTCTCCTCTGAGTTCAGTATTTTTGTGATTTTATTTTTTTCCTTAATGTCCCTTAGTAGAGATGTGTAGAAGCATCTCGAATTCTCAAAATGAGATGTTTAATGTATGTACTATAATATAACAGTATTGTTCTGGTAAGAAATATACCCTTTAGACAGCAAATAGTATAAAACAGCTAAATGGCGTACATTGTTTATCATGTGGTTTATTTAGAAAATAAGTAGTAGCCCATCAGTTATTTGAACAGTAGATGTTTTTGTGATCATCTTTTCACTGGCAACAAAAATAATTCTGTTTTTAATCAATTAAGCAATACAACTGACCTAGTTTATTAAAACAAATCTGCCAAAATCTAGTCAAATTGTTTATCACGAGATTAACTTATATTTTGATTTTTGAAACGTACAAAACTGATTATTATCCGATTTTCTACGATGCAGACAAACAATTCTTCTTGTCTTCAAATTAAGCATGGAAATATATCTGCAATGTGATCTTTTGTCGATAATTGGCTTTGAATAAAGGAATAGCTGGACAATATCGCCTATAATAAAAAGTAAGAAAAAGACACAAACGCGTACTCAATATTCCAGGGTCACTATGATATTCAAGAGACAAATGCATCCAAAAGATAAGTTGCAGGTTCGCAATGACCTCTATAGTCATATAATTTGTAACATATTTGCAAAACTACTGTTCTATGTTTCATGAATATATCATTATTTTATACATTTTAGAATACTACTACCATGACTATGGAAGTAAGTATATATTATGATCTCTGGATATTTAGATAATAAATGCAAGGCAATAATGTGCACACATTTGAAAGACACTTTGAAAATCTTCGTACAAAAACTTATTTTTATAAAAATGATATTTTTTTTAATTGAAGTATTTAGTATGATTAGTTTTAGATTCGCTGTTTGTTAATTGGTTCTTATATTCCTTTACAAATAATATGGATATAAATTGATTTTACAATTTAGATCATACGTTTCTTACTTTTATAAAATGTTTGGGCACCGCATTGATACTAATTTATGGATCGGATTAATAATGAGCTTAGGGTTGAACCCAAGACATATATGCATCATAGTACAATACATATGTTTTGATTTGCTTTCTGTAAAGTGCATTTTTATTATGGTATGTTTTGATAGCAGATATTTATATTTATTTAGATTACAACGCTTAGATTATAGATACTTAATTGTTTCTTTTGCTTTAAAAATAAAAAGTTGTGGTAAGATTGGCAGTGAGTCATCTTTCAACCAGAGAAAAAAATGCTCAGCGTCTTATCTTTGTATAGTAAAGGAGACAGAACATATGAAAGGAATATTCAAATTCATATGTCAAAAACAAACTTACAATGACATGGTAAACAACGAAAAATGATTAAAATCAAACAATATTATACAAAACACAACATAGAACAAAAGTCTAATCAACCCGAATCTTGACAAAAACGGGATAGAACCCAGGTGTTCTGGAAGGGTAGAATCATCCTGCTCCACAAGTAGCAGATGTTTATTCATAATATATAGGCATTTGATTTAGGCATTACTCTATGGTATTCTATTTTTGTTTTACAGAATAACAGTTGTACATGTAATTGACTAATGTGTTAATTTAACACACACTAGCTGGATAAACTGAAGACATTTTTAAAGTGAAAACATATAGGTGTCTTCGTTAACAGAAAATTGACTTTTGTCTTTTGTACAAAGAAGAAAACATAGCATAGCATGACCTTATCTTATTTATTTACATTCTGGCGTCAAACACGCGACTCTACACTAGAGTTGTTGTGAACCTTGTCAGTCAGTCACAGGACTTCAAATACTTCAATCCTAAATGGGTTGATTTAAAACACATATATAAATAAGCAATGAATGTTGTTGTTAAATTTGAAAGATGCTTTTTTGTGATTTTTGTTAACGATTTGTTTGTTTTTGTTTTGTTTGAGATTGTGACACGGTGATGTCTGCTGTACCCTTATTTTGACAATTGTACTTATTATGTCTGTTTTGTTCACGCATCGTTGTAAATATAATGGAATTTGATGCGACTGTCATACAAGTGAGAGGTTTAGCGCTATAGCACCAGTTTCAATCCACCATTTTCTACATTTGAAAATGCCTGTACCAAGTCAGAAATATTACAGTGCTTGTCCATTCGTTTGACGTGTTTTATCATTTGATTTTCCATTTGATTAAGGACTTGCCGTTTTAAATTTTCTTCGGATTTCAGTATTTTTGTGAATTTACTTTTCTCTAATTTATTTTACATTTTGAAATAGCTGATTACAATGTTTTTCGTTTTGTATTCTTACTAAAACTGACATTAATACATAAGAAACTTCATAATTTGTTAACTGAATTCCATATTTATAAAAGCAATTTAGCACAAGAATCATCCATTATGGTTAAACTCAGAAATTATTTTAAATGATTGTAAGTAGACTATGTTTATATTTGTTTATTAAAAGTAGAAGATTTAAGAACACGTATAAATGCTGAAAACATTTAACTCCCTCATTTTTATAACACATTATTGCCTTTTGATTTTTGTGTTTTAGACGCACAAAATTTAAATCATTTAGTTTTATTCAAAAGAAGACATGATATATTGAATGGTCTTTGGCTTTCTGTGTTGTATATTATGTCCCGCTCTTTAACTTTGTCGATTTTGCGACGGCATTGTCAGTTTGTTTTCGACTTATGATGAGAATGTTCTTTTGTTATCGTTCTCCTGTTTTGTATAATATATCAAATAGCTTTGGTAAAATCATCCTTGATGATATAAAGATATTTGGTATGTTTGGCAATGTCATAACTATCTACCAGAAATTAAATGATTTAGATAATAGGTCACCGTATCTTCAACATTTAACTACACCAATACCGCATAGCAAGCTATAAAAAGTCCCAACATGATTATCATTCTTAGATATTTTGGCTCTCAATTATGACGACTTCAGTATGTGTATTAAAGAAATTTATCCTGTTTAACTTACTTTAAATAAAGCTAATACTAACAAT
Organism: Mytilus edulis; assembly: GCA_019925275.1. NCBI lineage: Eukaryota > Metazoa > Mollusca > Bivalvia > Mytilida > Mytilidae > Mytilus > Mytilus edulis. Next base: position 8,904,865 of record CM034350.1, read on the forward strand.
GACCACTGCCCTTTCCTCGATCTTGATATCTATATCACTAACGGAAAGCTGAATACTAAAATTTATGATAAAAGAGATGATTTTTCATTTCCTATCGTTAATTATCCATTTTTAGATGGTGACGTTCCCTTGTCACCATCTTACGGTGTTTATATATCTCAACTTGTACGATTCGCTCGTGTATGTAACAATGTTTTAGATTTTAACGAGAGAAATTTATGTATTACTGAAAAATTATTACACCAGGGTTTTCGATATCACAAACAAGTCAAAACATTTACTACATTTTATCATCGGTATAAGGACATCATTCGTAAATATAGCTCAACATGCAGACTTCTTATACGTTCAGGTATTTCACATCCAATTTTTTATGGAAATATTCTTTATAAAGCACAAAGGTGTCAGTATTCACCTCAAAAACTAACAAAACCTTTGAATAGACTTATTAAGAAGAGATATAGTTACGATACTGTTGTCAGGTCATTAAAGATTGCATATTTTGGCGTTAATATTGATTCACTTATAGGGTCTTTGCATCGGAACTAAACACATTTATTCAAAAACCAGTTGTTGGCATGACACGGGTTATGTTCTTCTCATATATGTTATGATGGTATGATACTAAACCCCTAACGGAAAGGATTGTGCCTGATGTTCATATGATGAAATCATAATCTTTCAGTCAGTTTAATTGAAGTCTGGAGCTGGCATGTCAGTTAACTGCTAGTAGTCTGTTGTTATTTATGTATTATTGTCATTTTGTTTATTTTCTTTGGTTACATCTTCTGACATCATACTCGGAACTGCATTTTAATGTACGTATTGTTATACGTTTACTTTTAAACATTGGCTAGAGGTATAGGGGGAGGGTTGAGATCTCACAAAAATGTTTAACCCCGCCGCATTTTTGCGCCTGTCCCAAGTCAGGAGACTCTGGCCTTTGTTAGTCTTGTATTATTTTAATTTTAGTTTCTTGTGTACAATTTGGAAATTAGTATGGCGTTCATTATCACTGAACTAGTATAAGGGGCCAGTTGAAGGACGCCTCCGGGTGCGGGAATTTCTCGCTACATTGAAGAACTGTTGGTGACCTTCTGCTGTTGTTGTTTTTTTTTTGTTTTTTTTTCTATGGTCGGGTTGTTGTCTCTTTGGCACATTCCCCATTTCCATTCTCAATTTTTTTGCAATTGTATGTACTTGCTGTTCTTGAAATTAATTTAACTATTTAAAAATAGGGAGATGTGGTATGGTTACCAATGAGACAATTATCCAACAGAGTTCAAATGAATAGGATGTAATTAGATAATAGCCACTGCTCGGCCTTCAATAATGAGAAAGTTGAAACCGTATAGCTCCTTCAAAAAGCTGCGGGAAAAAAACACGAAAAAAACAAAAAAACTCAACACTTAAATTTACGACATAGCGGGCGATTTCTCGTTCCCTATTGTTAATTTTCCTTTTTTTGTCGGTGATGTTTCTTCTGCATTATCTTACAGTGTTATATATCACAACTTGTTCGCCTTGCATGTGTCTGTTGTGACGTTGTAGATTTCAATGAACTTCACATATATATTATTAATTAATAATTCATTCAGGGATTTCGTAACACAAATTACTTCAAATCTTTACTAAATTCTTCAAGAATAAAAACATTTAGATTTCAAGGTTGGTTCAGACGGGAAAGCACGGAAATGTAGAAACAAATCTTTAGATAAACCTCTTCTAAAAGGTTATCAATTGAACGCTTTAATTAGATCTTTGAATATTGGTTTTATTGGTATCAATATTGATTCTGTTATCAATAATTCAAAAGCAAACGTAATATCATTGCATATTCATATGTACATTGATGGCTCTACAATCTGTCGATACCATCATAGGTTTGCACAAGGTATGTATTTCTCTGACTGTTTATGACGTATTTACTAAATCTATTGTATGTTGGTATTTAAGTCTTATATGCCTGATCTCTTTGTTATAAGTTGTTATTGGATTTGAACTTGGTGTCCGTAATTGAGAGTACTCTAAGATATGTATTAAGTGTGTTTGTGTTTTAGGGATATATAACTATTCTGCCATGTTAAGTCTGTGGTTATGTCAGATATATATATATAAATCCTTTATTTCCCTCAGTTGCTTGTTACAGTCTCTTCAACAAGTCCAAGCTCCTTGTGAAGAAAAAATGTAATATTCAATTATATTATATTTATAAGTAAAACATCAATCTAATAAATGTTTCTTAACATTAACTAAGAATTTAACTTCTTCTAACTTCTTCGAATAATACATTCTTTTTTAAAATTCTCTAGTGAATAGGCAAAATACATCAATTCTTTTCATTTTCTGATCAGATACATAATATGATTTATAAATTGAAAATCCAATAATAGTAATAAGATAGTTAAAGCAAAAGTAATATTTATCAGATATTTTTAGCCAAAAACAAGGTCTGTTAGATATAGTTCTATGTGTATCAATCTGATGAGTTAGGCTATGTTCAACTGAATTTTTATAGAAATAAGGAGATGTAGTATGAATGCCACTGCAATAAGACAATCAGACAAGAAGACAAGTATCCTCCAAAGTTTAAATGTAGCGAATGTTAGCAATTATAGGCAACCGTACAGCCTTCAACAATGAGAAGAATCCATACTGTGTGGTCGGCTATAAAAGTTTAAGAAAAACAAATATGACAGAATTGAACCAACACCAACCACTGAACTACCGTCTCTTGACTTTGGTTTATATTTTGTTCTTTTGTTGTTTTGTTTCACCACTGTCTCATTTTAAGGGGGGTTGGTGCCTTCAAAATTCAATTTATTGTGAATTCTTAAATTTTCTTTCAAATAAATGAAAAAAAGTAGACCATTTGAAGTATTTAACTGTTTGTGCATATGTTACAGTGAAATTGTAGAATTACGGATTACTCTATAATCCCGGAAATTTCCAATGATTCTGTATAATCAGTAAGGGATATAAGCCGATAGCAGTCCATTCTGTAAAATATTGGACAGGTCTGAGGCCGCAATCTTTTACAAAATGGACTGTTAGAGGATTATATCTTACTTCAAACATTGTTTAACACGTCGAAAAAGGTAAAATAAAAAAAATGCAAGCAAAGATTTATTTTCATCAAGTATGAACATTTTTTTGTGAATAAACTTTCTTTACATCAAAATATATCCTTCACGTTGGCCCTTTAAACAGTAGCGCAACTTAAAAAGAAATAGACAAAAAGAAAGTACAGCTGAAGGTAAAGAACATTATTGCTACATGAAGAATAAGACACAGAGTATGTGTATGTGTATCATGATTTTAGCGAGTGCAAGGACTACTCATAGTTTCTACTCATAGTTTCCGTGAATACCTTGAAATGCGTTTTGTGTTTCAAAATGGATAAAGTGATGAAAGTATAATCTTGATTAATGCAAAAACGATGAAAGAAATGTCGTTATAAGTGAGTGTGTTGTTACAAACTTGGGATTAAAATCAAATGTGTATTCAGAATCTATTCCGATACATTATTTCAGTGTGGATTACAAATAGGATATAGTCAAAATAGTTAATAATGGCAAGTTTTATATATATTATATTTCAAAATGTAGTCCTCTCCTATTAGTTTCTTGTTTCTTCTCCGGTTTTATTTTTACTAGGTGAATGAGAAAAAAAGAATAGCATATGAAGACAGGTTTTTGTTGAACCATATGGAGTGCACCGTAGTCAATTATATTTCAAATGATTAAAATGAACAAATGAAAAGATAACAACATGCTATTAGTGATATTCTTTTGTTGGAATTTTCAAGAGACTGCTATTGTTTACCCAAACGGTACAACCTGAATACCATCCCCCCAACCCCCTTTTTGTGGTTTTTTTTCTCTGCAAGGTCGTGTCGCTCTTTTATAGTTTATTTGTGTGTCGAGTCCCTTGTGTTTTTTTAAATGTTACCGAAACGCAATTTTGTCTCGATTCTCTTTCAAAAAAATCTTTATAAAACGATCACTGCCAACAAAGTGCGAATCGGACACACGATCTGTTTGTTTGACAGATGAAATGCGGTAATGTCTTCCTTTATTCATCGTCGTTCATAATCGAAGTGTTCATATTCATATGTATGCAATAATATCAGAACAACATGTAAATCAACGCCGAAACCTGAAAATTATAAAAACTATTATAGACCCCTAGTTCATGAAGGAAGTTCTAGATTCGCACTTTGTGCACGGGATAAGGTTGAGATTATCAATGGCCCTTTGCGCCCTTGTATTGCGGCATGATCTTTCAATTTCAGAAGCATTACTTTGTTGCTTTTTTTCATTTTAATTGTAGTTGAAAATGATATTAGGAAGAATAAGAGCAACACCAGAGGTCAATTTTGGTAACCTAAAGACGGACGAGGATAATTATTTTGAAAAAAGAAATTCATAAAAGCAACAAAAACAAGACTTACAACGAGCATGATAAACTTATTAAATTACTGCTAAAAGAGACAACCCAAAAACACATGAGAAAAATGGCTGTGATACAAGTATTGGTAGTGTTAAAAATTAATTTAAATGATTTTTTTCTCTTAAGAAACCGTTTTGATGAGTGACAAAATTAGTGTATTGGAAGGTGACTTTAATAAAAATGTTTTTTTCAATTGTCATTTGTTCTTTGGTTGTAGTTTTGTTTACATGATGAAAACGATTGGAGTAATTAATAATTTTTTTTCATTCCTGTGATTTTCATATATATGTGTTGATCACCATTCAAAACATTGTTGTGACGTCATTCTATTGTTTTGCCGTTCTTTATTTCAGTGATTAGACTATCATTTACCTGTAAGAAACCCTTATGTTACCTTTAGCTGTCCAATATTTTTAAGAATAACCCTCCTCTTTCTGTCCAATATTTATGTCTACCAATTTATGCATTAACTTATGTTTCGGAATGAAGATATTACAATCGACAATCGTTTAAAATGTTCATAAAATGAGAAATACACGTGCACATTGAAAAAATGAAATCACTGTTTAGATTTTTACTTTCACTGTCTTAACTATTACTACTTGAATAAAAAGTGGTGTATTAGAACGTAAAATTAAGTGTTGTATTATAAACATGATGTCAATTTTAAAAACATATTTTATAACCCTGAATTACACAGGAATATTTTGCAGCATTTTAACATGTTAAATTTCTTCATGTTAACATAACTTTAAGGATTAATATCTTCTTCAAAATACTACTTAATGCAAATGTTATGTTATGTTCTGAATGAAGAACTATTAATATAAAGTGTAATTTCATTTGTAAGATGCAAATCCTTAAATGTGAAAAATATTTTGCCTCCAGCTGTTGTACTTAACGTCTATGCGTTGTTTTTTTGTTGCTGTTAGTTTAATGAAATAATCTGTGATCATGTTGAAACTGTTTATCACGAAGTTTGTTGTCTTGATTATATTTCTGATCAAACTTGAACTCATAGTCGCACAAATAAAGAAGACATGGGTTTGTGTTTGCATGGAAGAACTGTCTTCTATCCTCGATGACCCCCTCATCATTCAGAATGCAGGTGATGGGACAGAACGATTATTTGTTGGTGAACAAAAAGGTGTAGTTCATGTTTTCAATAATAACGGAGTTAAGTCTAAAACACCATTCTTAAATATAACAGAGAACGTCAAGACTGGAGGTGAAAGAGGTTTACTTGGATTAGCCTTTCATCCTAGTTTCAAGAAAAATGGTCGATTCTTCGTATACTATTCCAGTAGAGCGAAACCAAAGAACTCATCAGATGACCACGTAACTCGTTTGTGTGAATTCAGTTATCGCGGCAAAATCCGGGCATTGCTGATAAGTCATCAGAAAAATTAATCATGGAAATACAACAACCATTCAGTAACCATAATGGAGGAGAGGTAAGACAATCTCTCAATGATGTTTTGACTCTCGGGTATTATGATAAATTGAAGATGATAATTACAAATTTTTTTGTGTTATTAAAATTAACTGTTACAAAATGATAGAAATTATTATAAATTAAGGAATGTATCTCCCTCATGCAAAGCTCTGATTCCTTTCACGGATTTGGCTATACTTTTTGGACCTTTTGGATTATAGCTCCTCATCTTTTATATAAGCTTTGGATTTCAATATTTTGGCCACGAGCATCACTGAAGAGACATGTATTGTCGAAATACGCATCTGGTGCAGGAAAATTGGTACCGTTAATTTTATTACTACCACTGGGTCGATGCCTCTGCTGGTGGACTATTAGTCCCCGAGGGTATCACCACCCCAGTAGCCAGTACTTCAGTACTGGCATGAAAATACGGATTTTTTGTGTTATTAAAATTTACTGTTACAAAATGATAGAAATTATTATAAATTAAGGAATGTATCTCCCTCATGCAAAGCTCTGATTCCTTTCACGGATTTGGCTATACTTTTTGGACCTTTTGGATTATAGCTCCTCATCTTTTATATAAGCTTTGGATTTCAAATATTTTTGCCATGAGTATCACTGAAGAGACATGTATTGTCGAAATACGCATCTGGTGCAGGAAATTTGTACCGTTAATTTTATTACTACAACTGGGTCGATGCCTCTGCTGGTAGACTATTAGTCCCCGAGGGTATCACCACCCCAGTAGCCAGTACTTCGGTACTGGCATGAAAATACGGATTTTTTGTGTTATTAAAATTTACTGTTACAAAATGATAGAAATTATTATAAATTAAGGAATGTGTCTCCTCATGCAAAGCTCTGATTCCTTTCACGGATTTGGCTATACTTTTTGGACCTTTTGGATTATACTCCTCATCTTTTATATAAGCTTTGGATTTCAAATATTTTGGCCACGAGCATCACTGAAGAGACATGTATTGTCGAAATACGCATCTGGTGCAGGAAAATTGGTACCGTTAATTTTATTACTACCACTGGGTCGATGCCTCTGCTGGTGGACTATTAGTCCCGAGGGTATCACCACCCCAGTAGCCAGTACTTCGGTACTGGCATGAAAATACGGATTTTTTGTGTTATTAAAATTTACTGTTACAAAATGATAGAAATTATTATAAATTAAGGAATGTATCTCCCTCATGCAAAGCTCTGATTCTTTCACGGATTTGGCTATACTTTTTGGACCTTTTGGATTATAGCTCCTCATCTTTTATATAAGCTTTGGATTTCAAATATTTTGGCCACGAGCATCACTGAAGAGACATGTATTGTCGAAATGCGCATCTGGTTCAGGAAAATTGGTACCGTTAATTTTATTACAATCCTCAAATGACGTTTTGATTACAACATCGGCAAATGTTAGATTAACAAAAGGTTATGCAATCCTTTTACGACGTTTTTACTCTCAGGCATATGTTGGATTCAGAAAAAGCGAAACAATCCGTCAACGACGTATTGACCCTCCGGTATATATAAGAATGAAAACAGGTTAAACAATACTTCAACGACGTTTTGACTGTCGGGTATATATTAGATTGAAGAGAGGTGATACAATCCTTTCATAATGTATTGACTGTCGGGTATATATTAGATTGAAAACAGGTTCAACAATACTTCAACGACGTTTTGACTGAAGGGTATATATTAGATTCAAAACAGATTCAAAAATTCTTCAACGAAGTTTTAACTGTCGGGTACATGTTAGATTGAAGAAAGGTGATACAATCCTTTAATAACGTTCTGCCTCACAGTCATATGTTAGATTGAGAAAAGGTTATGCAATCCTTTAAAGGCGTGTTATCTCTCGTGATATGTTAGATTGATAAAAAGTTAGACAATCCTTCTACGACGTTTTATAGCTTGGGTATATGTCAGATTGAGAAAAAATTAGGCAAACTCATCAACCACGTTAACTCTCAGTTATATCTTAGATTGAGAAAAGGTTAGGCAATCCATAAACCACGTTAACTTGCTGGTATATGTTTGATTACGAAAATGTAAGGCAATCCTTCAACCAAGTTTCATCTCTCTGGTATATGTTAGATTGAGAAAAGGTAAGGCAATCCATCAACCAGGTTTTGACTCTTTGATAAATGTTAGATTGAGAAAATGTAAGGAAATCCATTAACGACGTTAACTGTCAGTTATATGTTTGTTCAGAAAATGTTAGGCAACCCTCCAGCGGCATTTTTACTCTCGGGTATATTTTTGATTGAGAAAAGGTCAGGCAATCCTTAAACCAAGTTTTAACTCTCGGGTATATGTTAGATTGAGAAAAAGTTAGACAATCCATCAACGACGTTAACTCTCAGTTATATGTTAGATTGATAAAGGGTTAGGCAAACCATCAACGACGTTAACTCTAATTTTATATTAGATTGAAAAAAGGCTAGGCAATTCTTCATCGACGTTTTAACTCTCGGGTATATCTGAGATAGAGAAAAGGTTAGACAATCCATCAACGACGTTAACTCTCAGTTATATTTTAGATTAAGAAAAGGTCAGGGCAATCCTTCAACGACGTTAACTCTCAGTTATATGTTAGATTAAGAAAATGTCAGGCAATCCGACGTTAACTCTCAGGTATATGTTTGTTCAGAAAATGTTAGGCAACACTTCAACGGCATTTTTACTCTCGGGTATATTTTTGATTGAGAAAAGGTCAGGCAATCCTTAAACCATTGATAAAGGGTAAGGCAAACCATCAACGACGTTAACTCTCATTTATATATTAGGTTGAAAAAGGCTAGGCAACGACGTTTTATCTGTCGGGCATATGTAAGATTGAGAAAAGGTTAGACAATCTATCAACGACGTTAAGGTAGCACAATACAAAAACTCCAACTCCCAAGTTTTAAAATGCTGTAACTTTCTTAATTATGCTTGAAAATTTATAAAAGTGGTAGTTTTGGATAGCTAACAGAATACTCTTTCAATTTAATGCAATGTTAACATTATGCAACAATTATGTAGCCAATTATAATGTTAACTGTGTCTAAAATATTTTTCACCAAATTTCCACTTTCAAATGAAATTAGCTTCTGCATAGGTATCCCTAGAGGGTTGATTTTATTATATGTTGTTCCTATGGCCATTATCTACAAAAGGGTGTCTCAGATTTTAGATAGAATGTATAGAACAACTTTTACACCTAATTAAACATTATCTTCTTTTATGTGGTTAGAAGGTTTACACTAATTAGAGATTTATGAGAGAATGGAATTCCATAGGGACAATTTGAGACACCCTTTTGAAGCCCATGATGTGTTGATTAAGATTTCGTTAAAATTTTCTGTATAGTTAAAGAGATGATAGAGCTAAATTCATTCAAGTGAACTTACCCAGATTTTGCCACTAATTACATAATAATTGATTACATAATGATTGCATAATACAAATATTGCATTCATTTAAAAGATTAATCTTTTATCTATCTATATATACCTCTTTTATTATTTTCTATGCATTCATAAGAAAGTTACAGCATTTCAAAGGTCAGTGATTGGAAGTAAAAAAATCTTTATATTGTGCTACCTTAACTCTCACTTATATGTTAGATTGAGAAAAGGTTAGGCAATTCTTCAACGACATTTTAACTCCGGGTATATCTGAGATAGGGAAAAGGTTAGACAATCCATCAACGACGTTAACTCTAAGTTATATGTTAGATTGAGAAAATGTCAGGCAATCCTTCAACGACTTTAACTCCCAGGTATATGTTAGATTAAGAAAATGTCAGGCAACCCTTTAACGACTTTAACTCTCAGGTATATGTTTGATTAAGAAAATGACAGGCAATCCTTTAACGACGCTAACTCTCAGGTATATGTTAGATTAAGAAAATGTCAGGCAATCCTTCAACGACTTTAACTTTCAGGTATATGTTAGATTAAGAACATGTCAGGGAATCCTTCAACGACGTTAACTCTCAGGTATATGTTAAAATAAGAAAAGGTTAGACAAACCATCAACGACGTTAACTCTCAGTTATATGTTAGATTGAGAAAATTTCAGGCAATCCGTCAACGACTTTAACTCCCAGGTATATGTTAGATTAAGAAAATTTCAGGCAATCCTTTAACGACTTTAACTCTCAGGTATATGTTAGATTAAGAAAATATCAGCCAATCTTTTAACGACTTTAACTCTCAGGTATATGTTAGATTAAAAAAATGACAGGCAATCCTTAAACGACTTTAACTCTCAGGTATATGTTAGATTAAAAAAATGACAGGCAATCCTTTAACGACGTTAACTCTCAGGTATATGTTAGATTGAGAAAATGTCAGGCAATCCTTCAACGACTTTAACTCTCAGGTATATGTTAGATTGAGAAAAGGTCAGGCAATCCTTCAACGACTTTAACTCTCAGGTATATGTTAGATTAAGAAAAGGTTGGGAAATCCATCAACGACTTTAACTCTCAAGTATATGTTAGATTAAGAAAATGTCAGGCAATCCTTGAACGACTTTAACTCTCGGGTATATGTTAAATTGAGAAAAGGTTAAGCAAACCATCAACGACGTTAACTCTCAGTTATATGTTAGATTGATAAAGGGTTATGCAATCCTTCAACCACATTTTGTCTCTCATTTGTAATATAGAAGTAAAACATTCCTTAAACATTTTTGTTTCTCTCGGGTTTAGCTTAAATTGAGAAAAGGTTAGGAAAAACTTTAACGACGTTATATCTGTCGGGTACATGTTAGATTAATGAGACATTATACAACCTTTTAATGACATTTCGATTGCGTTTTATGTTACACATACTAAATAGTTATCAAAAGTACCAGGATTATAATTTATACGCCAGACGCGCGTTTCGTCTACATAAGACTCATCAGTGACGAACAGATCAAAATAGTTAAAAAGCCAAATCAATACAAAGTTGAAGAGCATTGAGGATCCAAAATTCCAAAAAGTTGTGCCAAATACGGCTAAGGTAATCTACTCCTGGGGTAAGAAAATCCTTAGTTTTTCGAAAAATTCAAGGTTTTGTAAACAGAAAATTTATAAATACGTTATCATCATGATTGAATAACTCACTGGGGTAAAGCTGATGACCGTAACTGCATTCACGGTCATCCCAAGATGTCGGATGAAAAATCAAAAATAAACTCGGAAATAACAAATTACTACCGAGAAATGTGCATGAAATGGGAAATTCGATTTGAAAAAATCGTTAAGATGACCGTAAATCATAATCAAAATATTTTCAAGATGACCGTAACATATAACAAGGATGACCGTGATTGGTAAAAAGATGACCGTAACTTGTAAAGGATGACCGTAATTTGTAAAGGCTGACGACCGTCAATTCTAAGAAATATCCGTACTTGAATTCAAAGCTTTCCGTTGAGTTTGTCGATCTCAATAGGGGCTTGGTTAGCGGGTATAAATATGTTTTATAAAATTCTTTTTTTTAAACTATTGGCCGTATTTTGGGTTCATGACAATGATAGTAAATTGCATATTTCTCGTAAACAATGAAATATCTATTGATAACGACGTTACAATTTTAATACAAATTGACAGCGAAACGACGAAAATTTGAAGAAACATGAATGTGTCCCTAGTACACGCATGCCTCATCTACACTATAATTTTTTTATGTTTAGTGGACCGTGAAAATGAGATAAAACTGTAATTTGGCATTAGAATTAAAAAGATCATACCATAGGGAAAATGTGTACTGAGTTTCAAGTTGATTTAACCTGAAGCTGGACAAACGGCTAAACGAACAGACGAACGGACGAACGCACGCACAGAGCAGAAAAACATAATGTTCATAAATGGAGCATAACAAACATTAATAGTACACATGAATATTCGGTAATCGAGCCCATGTGTATGGTTCCAGAGGAAGCAGATGAGAATCTTAATTTGTCTTGATATATGCAGGTGGAAACCCAGTTGAAATAGAACAAAATAATCGTCGAATCCTGACTGTATGAATAACATTTCTGTATAATTTTACATACAAATTGACAACGTTCCCCCTTGTGATACGCTATTCGTACAAGACTGTTTTAAGGATCTACTTTGCTGGAGCTCACCATCACTAGTTTAGTCGTATGATATTTTCAAAATATTTTCTGTTATTTTATTTGCACGACAAAATGGAAGACGATATAGTATCAATGGGTGTACATGCATTGGCATTTTCAAAAATGTGTATTCATTATACGTCATTAAAAGGAATCCCAGAAATAAAAAAAAATCTTTTGTCTTGTACATTTAGTTGGAGGCTGTGCAGCACCGCATTTTTTTTCATTATACTTGTAAGGTGTCATTTTATCGCGCTTTTGTTGCATGGTTTTCCCACTTGTTCATGTGCATGTCTTGTCTTGTTGCAAATTAATTTTAAAAATTCAACCCTCTACTGTAAAAAAGATACACATGACGAACTATGCATTTGAAGCACGTCTTTGTTTCTTCTACTTATAGGATAATACTCTGACATTAATACATTTATACCAACACGATTAACTTCATTGTATACAAAAGGATAGTTATATAAATACGGATATTTCTTAGAAATGACGGTCATCCTTTAAAAGTTACGGTCATCATTTACAAATTACGGTCATCTTAAAACCAATTACGGTCACCCTAGTTATGAATTGCTGATTCTGTTACGGTCATCTCGATTGTGATTTACGGTCATCTGAGCGATTTTTCAAATCGAAATTCCTGTTTAATGCACATTTCTCGGTAATAATTAGTGATTTCCATGTGAATCTTTTATAAATTTACATCGTTGAAATGTATGATTTGTAAAGAAAATGATATAGAAACACTTTAACAGACAATACAGATACTGACCTAATTTTTCATCCGACATCTTGTGATGACCGTGAATGCAGTTACGGTCATCAGCTTTATCTCAGTGAATAACTGCTGTTTCCTCATTATAATATTAACTTCTTTAAGACAAACCGAATTATGCTTATTGTAAATAACTCTCTATCATAAAAAAAAATATTATAGGAAACACAAGCCAATTCAATTAAGAGATAACAGTGGTATGCTTACACATTTAAATTCACCTGCTGACAATATAATTGTTGCTATTGCGGTTAATGACGATGCATAAGGAAACTAAAAATCCAACTAATCGATAATCTTTAGATATAATTCTGTTTTTATCATAATGAAGCAACTAAAAAAAAAAGATAATTCATAAAAATTCAAATAGTTTTTATGAAATTCGAGCGAAAACGATTAATGAATCGCTTTAATTGGTGCAAACAGGATTACAAATAACATGTCGAAACTTGTTATAAATGTTGACAAGGAGAATATTTACAGCTCAATTCGTAACAATTTCAATTAGTATAAACAGCATATTCATCTTATTTAATACAGAATAATGCCGTATATTAAATGTAGCAAATATATACGCAACTGATTAAATAAGAAATCTAATAGTTAAAATTATATAGTGTCAACAATGGCAACCACAAAAGACAAATTCAAAAGTCTCAAATAAGGGGATTTCAAACAGAACTTCAGACAAGAAACTGAAAATAGAGGAATATGACTTAGTATAAAAATTAAAATTTAAAAATATTACCTTTTTTTTTACAAAATTATGACATATGAAATAATGTGTGAAAACCATGACAGTAAACATGCTTTGCTTGCAAGAATACTTGGTCTTACAATTTTTGAATTCATGTGACTTCAACTATCGACTTTTTTGCTAAAATTTGAATTACTAGAATTATATATGCCTATATTTTTGTTGTGTCCTTCTAAATGGGTGTTTGATATATTCTGTTTGCAGCCTATTGTGCTATTTCTTATTGTAGTGCTGAATCATAAGGAAATTGTCCAAATAATAAGTAAACTCTTTCAGTTGTCTTTCAAAGATAATGTCGATTCTTTTAATTATGTTTTATTTAGATTATATTTGGAGAAGACGCTTACCTTTGTATATTTATTTAGATTATATTTGGAGACGACGGTTACCTTTATATATTTGTTGGTGATGGAGGTTCCGCGGGAGATCCAAGAGAATTTGCTCAAAACAAGTAAGTAAGATTGAACAATAAAAGACGTGAATAAAAGACATATTATTTAACAAGTATAACAGCTATATTTTTGTTTATAAACAAGGTAATACGCCAATTTGTCATTCGACTTGATCAAATAAACATATACATTTTATAAAAAGCCTTTTACACAGACAGATGCACAAAACATACTAAATTCATGTAATACATACACTTAGTCTCCTTCTTTCTAACCACATTGACGTAAGAGACCGTAAAGTTGTTGATTATCTTGCCCTTTATTTTGAATTTATACGTATCCTAACAAAAAATGTCCCGACGCAATCATTTTTTTTAAATGAAACTCTCAATCATTGTTCAGTATACAATAAGTTACAGAATGAATTTACTGGTAACCGTAGGAAAGCATGGATTTAGTTGCTTTGGGTTCATACGTAGTAGGTCAGATATATATAGTTGTAGAATCACAACATGTAAGTTATAAGTGACTTCACGAAAGAGGTTATGCAACAATTTAATACAGTTTTTTGCTGTATTTTTCGGTTTGATAAATATAATCTGCATAGTTTGACATATGGTTTCAATACCTCATGAGTTAAATGCTTGTAAATCATATATAAGTGATAATCAGTAAAAAGTATTTTTTTTGGGGTCCACTGATATTTCTTTCTCTTTGTTTTTGTTTTATTATGAAGTGTCATAACCTTAAGTACATTACAGAATGTCCTTGCTAGGAAAGATTCTCAGAATAGACATAAATAAAATGGGCAATAGACGGGGTTATGCCATACCGCCAGATAACCCCTTTATACAGAAGACTTTCAGGCCAGAAATATATGCTTACGGTGTCAGAAATATCTGGAGATGCGGAAAGGAATCAGGTGAATCTTATACTATTTCATTTGTTTTTGTTCAACAAAGGCTTATTATAAAATATAAATTGGGGTATATGCTTAATTTTCAAAATAGGAAGAGTTTCAGTATTCTATATGTTGATTTTGGAGAGAAAAAAAACGTTTGATAAATGTTTTTATGTTTGCATCCTCAGCCATAGAATAAAGATATTTCAACTTGTAAATGCGATCGATTACCTTAACTATATTTGCAATGAAAACTACATCAACCAGTTAAGTTTAGAAAAATTGCTTCGGTGTGAGCCAAGGCTCCGTGTTGAAGGCCTTACCGTGACCTATAACTGTTTACTACTATAAATTAATACTTGGATGTAGAGTTGTCTCATTGGCATTCATACCACATCTTCCTATATTTACATATGCAAATAAAAATTATTAAAAAATTATGACCATTTCGCAAATTTGATTAGTGTTTCTATGATTAAGGTAAAAAGAATGGAAGAATAATGTGTGGTGATGTTGGACAAAACAGATTCGAAGAAGTTGATCTAATTCAAAAGGGAGCTAACTATGGATGGAATGATCGGGAAGGATTTGAATGTTTTAAAAATAAGACGTGCGGGAAAAAAAGGTGAGTTCTTCAGCCTTGTTTTGACTATAAAGATAATAGTCATGTAGAAGGTAAATTCCTTTAAGTTTCAACAACACAATGATTCTGTAGTAGAAACAAATGCAGAGGAATACATATCTCCTTTAGATTTCCTGCTTTGTTTTTGTAAGACACATAATCCCTTATTATCTAATTGTAATTTATCCATTCTTAACCATTGAATACGTCAAAACAGCATATGTTTCTGATTTAGGATCGGAAGTTAAACCTGTATTTGCCTACTCACACGACATCGGAAGTTCAGTTATCGGCG
This sequence comes from Mytilus edulis, assembly GCA_019925275.1. Taxonomy (NCBI): domain Eukaryota; kingdom Metazoa; phylum Mollusca; class Bivalvia; order Mytilida; family Mytilidae; genus Mytilus; species Mytilus edulis. The sequence continues at coordinate 8,920,614 of CM034350.1, forward strand.
GACAGTTTTACAGCGGATGTCTGAACCCCAGACTACGCCGGTTTTACATATTCGGTGACTATATGAGTGGGTGAGTCTGGTTTATATTTTATTTTTTTCATTTTTTCATTTCATGTATTGTACATATACACACACAAAAATATCTACAACAAATAATTATGAAATTAATTTGTAGTTTCATATTGATTTTCTTCAAATTCGAGAACTACTAAAAATTTTGCAATTAAACAATTTATGAAAAATACATAAATGTATTCTAACAAATATTCTGGAGTCGATATGTCGATATATAGGTATAAGTTGAGTTTTGGCGATTTTGTAAAAAGGGAATACAATTTATATCATTAAATACTTTTTTGTTCGTTACATTAGATGTGTTCTAAATTAGAGACATGGGTCTAACATAATATTTAGGTGATTCGATAGTTGCGGACTTGCGTGTCTTATCGCTATTTTCTTGCTAGATATTTATACTTTCGAAACTTTTACGAACCGAATCATGATTTGGTTGACCGTTATGGAATGTTTGTGTCACATATGACTCTGGGTGTATTCCACTTGTCTTGACCTTTATTATATCACCGATGTGACATATTACCAGTTACTGAAAATGAGTGACACGTTGTGCGTCACATGTGATATAAAACTGTTTACTCTACAATAACCCATCCCTGGTTTTCTACTCAAGCTCAGTCTAGTTATCTGTGTATTGTTTTGTGTACTGTTGACTGTCTTCATCCTTTGTCATCTTTTTAAATATATTGTACGTTTAATTCATCTAATGGTTATGTAATATCAGTACTCGTTTTGGAAGCCCCCTTCTTAATACCTAAAAACTGAAATTATTAACAGTTAATTTATAACTCGCCATCTTTTTTATGTGATATGTTTTAAATTATACATTTTCCCGTGAATCGGTATCGACTGGCAAACACCCTGGACTGATAAAAACCTTTTTTGTTTATCTGATGCTAAATGAAGACACTGTTGACGCACCTCGTATACATGTATAGTAGGCTGTAAAAGACATGACAATATGAGAGAAAATTCAAGATACATTTAAGTGTTGGATATAACATGACTTACATGTATAAAAGGAAAATGAGGATCGATTAAGAACTTAGAATGATAACGAAATGTGTAAACACTAATAATATTCCCATTGCAAAAATACATTCCAGTAGCACATACCTAAGGACGGAATACAAATCAGATTTACTTGTGTTGTCCTTGGTAGGAGGATTTCTGCGTCCAAGGAAGCGATTGGAATAAGGATTTTAATTGAAAAGTTTAAAACAATTCTTTGCCAGCATTATAGATCCAATAGTGAACACCAACATTCAATCAATTGACAAATCATTACGAAAAAAAAAATTGAAATTAACATCACGCGGGCGAAAATGAGTCTTCCTTAGACACCTGCGTTCACTCCTAATTTGTATTCATATTGTTATATATTGTATGGCTTGATCGATTATAGTTTTGTCTATCATCTTCACGTAAACCTCATCGTAAATTAGAATGTTCAAATTCGGTTATGTGGTATGGATAAGGAATTAACGTAAAATTGTATTAAGTCGGTAAAATCGGAGTGACACTACCTTTACCCAAACTCCTAATATAGCAAAAATGTATATTTGATTAAAAGTATATTACAGGTGTAGGTAAATAAAGGCAACAGAAGTATACCGGTGTTCATAAGTCATAAATCGAATGAGAGACAACAAATCCAAGTTTTAAACTGATGAATTAAAAATGTTAAATTGATTTTTTAGAAAATTGTTCCGTCTGTTTGAGAAGCCCAAGATAAATAAATGGAATGGGCGAGAACTGCGACTTTGTAATTCAACACAGTGTTCTCCGCCTCTTACTAATACACATGAAACTTATATTACATCTTTTGGACTAGACGAATCAGGTAAATATTAGATATTCAACTCTTCATCCTCTTACTAAGACATATGAAACTTACATTACATCTTTTGGACTAGACGAATCAGGTAAATATTAGATATTCAACTTTTCATCCTCTTACTAATACATATGAAGAACTTATATTACATCTTTTTGACTAGACGAATCGGGTAAATATTAAATATTCAACTCTTCATCCTCTAACTAATACATATGAAACTTACATTACATCTTTTGGACTAACGAATCAGGGTAAATATTAGATATTCAACTCTTCATCCTCTTAACTAAACATATGAAACTTACATTACATCTTTTGGACTAGACGAATCAGGTAAATATTAGATATTCAACTTTTCATCCTCTTACTAATACATATGAATGAAACTTATATTACATCTTTTGGACTAGACGAGTCGGGTAAATATTAAATATTCAAATCTTCATCCTCTAACTAATACATATGAAACTTACATTACATCTTTTGGACTAGACGAATCAGGTAAATATTAGATATTCAACTCTTCATCCTCTTACTTATACATATGAAACTTACATTACATCTTTTTGACTAGACGAATCAGGTAAATATTAAATATTCAACTCTTCATCCTCTTACTAATACACATGAAACATTTATTACATCTTTTGGACTAGACGAATCAGGTAAATATTAGGTATTCAACTCTTCATCCTCTTAATAATACATATGAAACTTATATTACATCTTTTTGACTAGACGAATCAGGTAAATATTAGGTATTCAACTCTTCATCATCACCTTTTAATTCATGATTTTTTCGACATGTTTGACCAAAACAAGCCATTAAACACCCAAAAAAAATAACGTAAAAAGATAATGTTTGAACCTTACCTGAAATCAAAAATATAGTTTAATGTTCGACTTCACAAAGAAATATATTTGTTTGGCGAAAAACATGTTGCTAATAAATGTAATGATAAGACATGGTATTTTGGAACATGAAATTAAAGCAACCAAAATAATTTTATTTTCAAACCTTATATTTATACTCACCCAATCATTGATGACATTGTTACGGCCAGAAATCACCTTTAAATTGTAGCCAACAGAAGACACAAATCGATAATAAAATTTAAGAAGATTTATTACACACAAGTTTACAAGAAGTACGGGTATTACACAAATAGTAACGTCAACTTAACTGTCAAAATATGAGTCCAATCTTTTATCCGGAAATCTTCTCGGAATCCACAGAGAATATTAAGGCCAATAGGTCACAATCTAGTGTGATGTAGTTTGTAAATAAAAAGGGTCAATCCAACTGCTAAGAATGTTGATGTCTAACGATATCTATGTCTAAAAGTTTAACTTTAGTGTCCGTATATATATAGTTGTCACGGAAATCTCTAGAAAACTGTAGAAAGGAAAGTCCTAGAAAACTGGAGAACGGAAGTTTCTAGAAGTTGTAAGAAGTTTAAATAACGCATCTTTTATTCTGATCATTCTAGAATCGTTATGTAAGTCAAATTGAAAGTTCCTATCGTTCCATCAGTATCTATGATTGTTCCAGTGATTTCTAAGCTGCACAGTTATAAGCAACTATCAGGCCGTACAAAACAAATTAGGCCAACAAAAATAAATATAAATAATTACAATATCATAACAACATAATCTAACATGTAGAGGAGTAAAATATTCCGGATTCTATATGAAATGAATTAGCACATTTCTCATTGTTATAAAATGATGTTTAAGATACTATGACTGTAGCTCATATTCAAAATGTTTTCAGGAGAAGTATATATGGTGGCAAGAGGTGGAACGAACTCAGGAAAGCTCTATAGAATTGTTGATCCTGTGAGGCAAGTTTATTATAAGGTTATAGGGAGAAGCGAGGCATAAGGTATCAGACACAGGATTTGAGATTTGAATTAATAAAAAATAGTTATAATTTAATTGGTTTGTATAGTTTCGATTGTATAGTTTCTGAAACCAAGTAATAATGTCTTTTTGGACTGCTAATCTAATGTTGTCAACATTATAATGAAACAATAAATACCTATCGTCCAAGTGTTTAGCTATAAAACAATGCTTACACACCATAATCTTCGGATAAGGTCTGTACCAAGTCATGAATAGTTTTTCGGACTGTTCAACTTTGACATAAATGATACTTAATAAAGACAACAGTAGTATACCTCTGTTCAAAACTCGTAAATCGATGGACAAAAAACAAAATCGGGGTAACAAACTAAAAACTGAGGGATACGCATTAAATATAAGCGGAGAGCAATGACACAACATTAAAATGTAACACACACAGAAACGGACTTAGCATTAGACAAAATCCGAAGAGTATAACAAATATAAAAAATAACTAAACTATAGTTACACCATCGGCGTTACCGCTGATCTGTTCTCGGATTGGACGAACATACTGATGTTCGAACGTTACGTTTGTATAATTTTTTGTGATGAAAAGCAGTAAAGATATCCAAGATAAACCTGTAATATGATAACAAAGGTACAGTTAATGAAGTTTGAAGAGCGGTATCCTATTGTTACCTTTATTTATAACAATTTAAAATATTTGCTAGAGGAAAAGTCAGCGTTTCAATACAAACAATACGCATCCAACCATTATGTTGGTTCTGTGGGTTTTTTGAAAACTTAAATAAAAAATTCGTAAGGGTTCCTCGGAACCCAGTGTCTCGCCTACTTTTGCTGTTAATCGCAGACTCAACAAAATGAGGAAAAACATCAATAAAAATTTCCCTCTCGATACTGTCTTTTGATTGAAAGAAGCTTCCAAGTTTGGTAAAAATCCAGGATAGTTTATGAATCTAATAAATGTTTTATAAACTTTAACTGCAGACTGTATGTAATGAAAAACTAAGTCCATTTATAAGTAAAATACAGAAAAAGTGGATTTTTGTTTTACAAAATTTACTTCTGAATAATATCTTATGATCAGAAAGAAGCTTTTGTACAAGTTTGGTAGAAATCCAGGATAGTTTAGGAACATTATAAAAAATTTAAAAACTTAAACCACAGAGTGAATGTTTTGTTTCTGGCAAAAAAACTAAGTCCATTTATAAGTAAAATACGGAAAAAATGGAATTTTATTTTTACAAAATTTACTTCTGGATACTTTCTTATGATCAGAAACAAGCTTCTGTCAAAGTTTGGTAGAAATCCAGTATAGTTTAAGAAAGTTATTAAAATTTCTAAAACTTTAACCACAGAATGAATATTTGTGGACGCCGCCGAAGACGACGACGACACGGAATGTAGGATCGCTTAGTCTCGCTTTTTCGACTAAATTCGAAGGCTCGACAAAAAGATGTGCGCACAGATTAATTTACGTACGGCTAATCTCATATTTATCTTAATCTTTATAATGCAAGTATGGAAGTCATTATCCCCAACGCAACTCCAAATTTACAAATTTTCAGATCACTTCCATCGCGTTCTCTATCTCATGTATGTTATACAAAATTTGATAGACAGATTTATTAAAAATTGAAATAAAACTTGAAGTAATGATTTTCAAAATATATACAGCACATGCTGGAAGATTTTTCGTCTCTCATTGCTACAGTTATTCAAACAGACACTAGTATCTGAGAAAATAATCCAAACACATTTACAAGTTATGGCTGTTAATTAATGGGCTTGAAATAAAATAAGTATACAGTGTTAATATCAGTACATCACATGCAGTCAGGTTATTTAGTTAAAACTTTATTGTTTATTATGTTATAGAAATGGTGATCCTAGAAAGTGCAAAGCAGCAAAAGCATTGCAAGAAAAACGGAAATACCTCAAACAAGGTATTCAAGTTAAATTACATTCATACAAGAACAGAAAAATCAAATAACAAAACACATAAAAAACGAATGGACAAGAACTGTCATATTTCTGACTTGGTACAGGCATTTTAAAATGTGAAAATGGTGGATTAAACCTGGTTTTATAGTGCTAAACCTTTAACTTTGATGACAGTCTCATCAAATTCCGTTATATTTACAATGATGCATGAACTAAACAGACATAATAAATAAATATGGGTACAGCAGTCATCATCGTGTAACAATTAAAAGGAACAATTTAACAGAACACAAAAACATCTATCTACAAACACATTCATTGATTCGCGTGTCTGACGTCAGAAAATGTTATACGTCACATATATTTGTCGTTCAATGTATATACAAACAATATTAAAATTTCACAAGGGCAATGTTAGCATACAGGGTTAAAAATCAAAAGTATGTAAGAATTAAATTTAGAAATAGACCGAGATTTAAAAAAGTCCAAAAGTTATATAGAATTTATGAGAATCTACAAATAGTTTATTCCACTACGCGATTGAATAATTTTGACGTTTGTGGTTCAACGTCTTTTGTAATAAATAATAGAAATATATCATAATGACATATAATAGAACAATATCATACTGACGGGATCTTTTAAGTACCGAGTCACGTTATAATACAAACTAAAATCGAGACATTTTCTTGTTTTATCTTAGTTAAAGCAAGGAGTGTTTCAAGATACCGACCGTGCAAGGACTGTATAGCCAGTCAAGGTCGTTAAAAACTTCCATTTGTTTCTTTGCGTTTCAAGCGTCTAGTAATGACAAATATTGGCATAAATTGAGCGATTAGGACCAACCATATTCTCAATTTTGAATACAATCTCATCGGCTGCGTCAATTTTGCCCCGTTTTTTTGGTTAAAAAAAACCCCAGAAGATACCAAAAAGAAATTTAAACTCATATATCAGCCGATGATAAACTGACAACATCATGGCAAAAAATGAAAGGGCAATCAACAGTAGACAAAATAAAACATAGAACATTGATGACTAAGCAACCAGATTCGAACCCCACCTTAGGTAATAGTGGATGACATCTGTAAAATTGTGTAACATATAAGTTCCTCAATATCTTCTAATAATATTTTAGTACAATTAAGACTTTTTTTCAATTTCTTGTAGGATAAGTTTACAAGCCAAAGTCAGAAGACAATCCGTAGATAAACAAAATTGCTTATAAAGCGAAATAGCTGAAAGATAAATAAATGAGTATAGACACAAAAGCAGTACTCGTGATTATTGTCTTTGTTTCCTTTTTTTTAACCTTTCTTTCCGTAATATACATGTACATTATCCCATAAGATTCACCCTAGGCAGATCAACAAATTTTAACGTGATGGTGTGCAAATGTACCACCCTTTAAACAGGTTTTCAAATTCAATTAAAAAGCCTTGCAGTCGTAGATTACTTAGGAAAACGTTCGAATTTTATTTAAGGGCTTGAATGTTTGCCCTACGCACAGTTACATATATATAGAACGTATGAAACGTATGGAACTGAAGAATGATCTGAACCATCAAAATGAAAGAATAATTTGGTGAAAAACCAAATGGCACCGATGAAGACTCATAGCTTAAAATGTATATAAACAGTAACAAGAGGCTCTCAAGAGCCAGAATCGCTCACCTTGAATTTTTGCCATTTATCTTTTGTTTAATCGTTTAAGTGTCCAATTTCATCGTAGTTTGTTTTTTTTTGGTTAGATTCAGCATATCAAAAAACCTTAAGAATTAAAAAAATTTATGAAATTTTGCGAATACTATAAGCAGTATGTCAGTATAGCATTTCTGTGTGTGCTCTCTTGATCCATGATACTGAGTTTGGAGATTTAGTTTGTTCTTTTAATCTATAAAAAAAGTATAACGAACATACCATTTGGTACATGAGGTATGTCTGCTTATAATTTCATACTTCTGGAATATTGTTTCGTAGCAAAGTAAAATTGAAAATGTAATTAAGTCTTTCCTATCACTTTAAATGCCATACAAGATTTTGTCATCTTTTGTCCATCATAATATTTTTTCATAGATCTCCGCACACAATAAGGTTTTACTATACATGTCAAATAAACTTTACATTATTCATGTAGATTAGACTAAAGTCCAATGGCAAAAAATTATGTACAAATTATAATTTGTATTTTGACTTTGTACAATTTATCATCTGTACATTTACTTAAATTCACTTATAACTTGTACAACAATTTATAGTATGGATTTTGTTTGAAAAAACCTTTGATTCACACTATAGAATTTGTATTCACTTATTTTCAAAATTCAAAAATACCCAGATTGAGACAGGAAATGTAATGTACACATGAATGCCATTTTATATTCTGATAGTACAAAAGAAATTGGTCTCAGTAACAATTCTGGTCCTTATGGCAGTTCTGAAAGAGTGTGTGCGCTGTCTGGCAAACGGATCCTAGCCAAATATCTAACCATGAAAACGAAACGGATATTATCAGAACGTGCTGTTGGGGTAATTTCGTTATACCAATTACTCAAATTGATTATATCCCAACTGATCCTTTGAATTATCTTATCAATAAATTTGGAGAATTTGGGCACCACATTGGAACTGCTGCAGGAATTTCAACAAGATATTTCTCGATGAATAAATTTAAAGCTGTTTTGAGCACATCTCTTTAAGCAGCAGCGTTTTCAGGACTTAAATGTGCGGCAGCTAAAAAGCTTTCAAAAACTGGTGGTCTGGGGTTTCTTTCTTGTAAATGCAACAGTGGAAGCAGCACTTCTAAATGTAATTTGTACAAAATTATAACTTGTATACAACATATACATCTTGTAATCAATCTATTAACCAACGGTACCTGGTAATAACTTTTAGAAACAAACTCATCTTAAAAACTTTAACATCAATCAATAAATCATGAATTAGTCATAGGTCAGATGATACCCGACAGACATGAAGAGTTTGTATACTAGTCACGGAATATAAATAGTATATTACTGTATTCATTTTAAGTGTGTTACTAACATACCAGAAAAGGTTTTCTTCAGATACTCAACTCTAAAAAAAATGACAGACTTAAATGTGTTCCATATATTATATACATGGTATGCAGCATTTAGGTATTCTACCTTTTAAAATATGTAGAATTTTTCAAAATGAAACCAGTTTAAACCCATCATTTTGTTCTTAAAATGTCCTGTACCAAGTCATCAATATGGCAGTTGTTATCAAGTAGTTCGTTTCTATGTAAGTTGTTTTTCTCTTACAGTTGATTTTTTTCCTAAGGTTTTAGTTTGTAATCCAGATTTGTTTTCTCTCAATCGATTTATCACTATTTGACACGGTATACTACTGTTGCCTTTATTTATTCTGTACCTATGCGTCCTGTCATTGTGTTATTGTACTAGGAAAAATTTGTGTCTTCTTGTCTTTAATTTTTTGTGATGTGCTTGGTCTATATGCCATTCTGTGCTTCTTTGTTACATATTTGTTTGTTTGTTTTTAAATTTTTTATCTATTATGTCTGCTTGTTTTATTCACGCATCGTTGTCTATATAATGGAATTTGATGCGACTGAAGTGAGAGGTTTAACTAGCTATAATACACCATTGTCTACATCAGAAAATACCTGAACCAAGTCAGGAATATGACAGATTTTATCCATTCATATATTACTTTTGCCTTTATTTATGCCACTGTAGCCAGATACGTATACCTATGTTTCTCTGCAACTTTCTATGTAGTGGAGGCAAAACAATAGGCTCTCAAGAGACTGAATCGCTCACCTTGATTTTTTAGGCATTTATCCTTCATTTAAGAGTTTAAGTGTTCAATTTCATCGTAGTTTGGGGTTTTTTTTTGGTTTACTTACATATTAATGAGTGTTTAAAAATGCAGTTTTTTGTCATAATTTCTTCAAAAGCAAAATAAAAAGGTGTTTGGTGTGAGATTTTGAAGTTTGTTAGGTTTTAAAAAGGTGATTAACTGCAGTTGACTTACATCAACATTGGTTAATCTGTTACAAATAACTGTCTCATTGATTATCATACAAGATATCTTCTTTTCTATATTTGGTTCAAATAGTATTGAGAATGGAAATAGTGAATATGTTTTAGAGATAATAAATTGAAAATAATGTACAATCAAGATAATTGAAGGTATAAAACACAGCCACTTATTTGTAGATCTTACTTTGCTGGACATATTTGCTGCTTACAGATTACCTTTATCATTAATACTATTCAAGACAATAACCACAAACTGCAAAATTTCCTTAAAATTACTAATTTAGTGGCAGCAACCCAACAATGGGTTATTAGATTCATCTGAAAATTTCAGGGCGGATAGAACGATACCTTGTTAACACTTTTACCACATGTCAGATTTGCTTTAATTGCTTTGGTTTTTAAGATAGAAGCCAAAAACTGTATTTTACCCCTATGTTCTATTTTTAGCCATGGCAGCCATGTTTTTTTATGAAACGGCAAAATAAAACACAAACTTTATTCTAGATACCCTAAGGATCATTCAGCTTAAGTTTGGTTGGAATTAGTTCAGTAGTTTCAGAGAAGAAGATGTTTGAAATAGTTTACACCAGACAGAAGATGACGAGGACGGACAACAACGGACGCCAAGTGATGGCTATAGCTCACCGTTCCTTCGGAACGGTGAGCTAAAAAAGGAAAAAATTGACAGTATATACAAAAAAAATTCCGTTGATCTTTAAAAACACTTTTTGGTTGTTTAACTCAAATTTTCAGCAGATATTTTGTAATGTTAAAAATGCCATTCTTACTCCCTGAAGCAAAGTTCCCCATACACAAGATTGTATATTCATTTTATGTATTTGAATGATATTGTTTCCAACCAAGTTTTATACCTTTTAATCTACACAAATTTTATGGCTCTAATTGTTCCTATTTATTTCAATACAAACAAATACTGCGAAGTAAACTACCTCAACATGTCAGACCTTAATTTCAAGTCAAATAAAAAAAATCCTTTCCAATTGCTATGCAGTTTGTTAGGTGATGCTGTAGAAGTTTAAAGGGACACGAAGTGAAAACAAAGAAAGGGTGAAAGATACCAAAGGACCAGTCAAACTCATAGATCAAAAATAAACTGACAAAGCCATGGCTAAAAACGAAAAAGACAAACAGACAAATAATAGTACACAAGACACAACATAGAAAACTAAAGACTAAGCGACACGAACCCCACCAAAAACTAGGGGTTATATCAGGTGCTCTGGAAGGGTAAGCAGATCATGTTCCACATGTTGCACCTTTGTGTTGCTTATGTTATTACAAATATGGTAAATAGCTTCATTTGGTAGTCACATTCGTGAAAAAGGAAGGGGATTGTAGTTACAACATAAGGAACATCTCCAATATCATCTGAAACGATAACAACTAAACACACTATACTTTGATGATGAGTGTTCAAAATAAATCATGAAAGGCAAACCAAGAATATTAAACAAATTTTAATTTTAATTTTTAAACAGTTTTGTTTATTACTTAATAATAGTTTGTGTATATTTAACCTATCAATAACATTCATCATTAAAAATGCTTACAATAAAATAAACCAAAAAATGTTTATCCACACATACTTGTAGTAATTTATCTTTTCAATATAATAATGGTGTATGATTCTGATGAAAATAAAGGACTATACAAACAAGGCTTTTTATTGTACTATACAAATCCTTGATACAACTAATATAATACATCAGATTTTTCTCAAAAACTCAAAACACCTCAAACCACCAATAAAATTACAACAGTTTTCCTTAATAAATGTTACCTTCCTGACTATTCTCCAAATCACAAACATCAACTCAAAGTTGTCTATGGTTATAAATCTCACATATGCAACACGTACATCACAATATTTTCTATGAAACATGAAAACTTGCTACACTTTACAGATGTCAAACCTGTCAATTAGGACCTCATAAACATTAATTTCTGCATCAATGAAAAAAAAACCTGCTATAAACAATTGTCTGATATATGATATTCTTCAATATAAGTCTGTTACAATAAATTTAGACAAATGTGGTCTGAAAGCAATAAAATAATAAAAATCCTGAGCATAAATTAATTAGCACAATATTACATAAATTTAAGGAAATTACAAAAATAATAAAACAAATCTTTGGTTATTGTATTTCAACCTTTTAAACAAAAATTGTTGATTAATTCTAAAAAAAAGTAGATGATAATATTTTCAGAAATCTCTAGATTCTATGAATTTGTTTTGATTGAAAACAATATAATATATAAATGAGGTGATGTAATTATAAACTGTCATTTATAGGAGTTAGACGGTTTGACTATTTGAAGTTTTAAACAAATAAAAATTGTCCAAAATTCCTGATATCTGCCAACATAGATAATTTTCAAGGTAAAATTGATGACAAATATTTATTGGTAGCTTTTTTTTTAATTGTTTATCTATTTTTTATTAAGTTTTGATATTGTAAAAAAAATTATGAATAAATGTATAAAACATCACTTGTATACCTCTATTCATTTCTTTTAACACATATGTTTTAATAAAATGCTCATAAACAAAGCACAACACAACATATATCATATCCTTTTAAAGTTACACATGATTTTCTAACTGCTTTGATATCAATTTCATTCAAACAACCTTTCATACATCATTTCACATCATACATAGTAATATCAACTCTCATTGCACAAATTCTCTTTCTATCTACAAAACTTAATGTCTCATTACATAGAAATGTGTAGCTTTCAAAAACAAAGATGACACAATTATTATTATAACTGTTTTGCAACATTAGGAAAAAATTTCCTACTAAATATTTTACTTCAACTGTGAATCTTTGAAAACATTATAGGTCATCATGTATGATTTTTGTTTCATAGGGTAGGTCATAATTATTTTCCTGAATAGATCTAATTTCCATGGTTGTAAAATATTAATTTGATGTTTGTTGACTCTAATTTCTATTAACAAGTTTCATAAAACAATCATAAAAATCTACTGAACAATCAGCTGTTCTGATGATTATAATGTAAGGAGAGCTTAATTCACATTTATATATTAACAATGTATGTTCTATCACACAGATCAAGAGTTCCTTCCCTTACCAATCCTGAAATTTTCTATTATATAAAACAGTAAAAATCCTGTTAAATGATATGATTAATGTGTAGCTTTTGACTTTGATTTTCCTGTAGCAGATTTCTTGTCTTTCTTTTTCAATCCATCCATATTTCCTTTCAACAAGTTAGCATAAGCCTGCAAAATAATATTCATTTGTTAAAACATTGGACCATATATCCTGTTTATATCATATATATGAATATAAAATCCATTATATTTATATTAGCAATAGTTTAAATAAAGCATCAATGAAAAAGAAAAGAACAATAATTTGAACTTGATCTGTGTTTTGTGGAAATAATTATTGTGTATAAATTTCATAACATTTGGTTATGGTAAACTAAAATGAAAGAATAGAAACAAAATATTCAGCAATTTTTCCATTTGTAAAGTGGCATAACTATTCAACAATAAAAGTGACACCACTAAAATTCAAACTTGATCTGTGTTTTGTGGATGTGATTATATTGTTAATAAGTTTCATAATATTTTGGTTGAGGCAAAGTAAAGTTAAAGAACATAAACCAATTTTGGGATGTATGTACATACCATTTGAAATTTGTTAACATCCTTTTGACTGACCTGAAATATATATAAACAGCATTAAAATGAGACAAATACATGTATGTCCACCTTAAATGCAATGAATTGTGAACATATAGATCAACAATACCAGTATTGAATTAATGGTGGCATTGAAATACTATAAACAAATATATTAGCACTACCGGTAATAGTTTTAACATTTAGCTTTATCTTGTTGTCTTTGTGTCAATTGCATTTGGTGATTTCCTATCAAAGCTGAAGTATTTATATAAAAGAAGATCCTGGCTGGATAGATTATCCATGTTTTATATTTGTTTTATTTTTTCTTCGAGAAAGTCAGGTGAAGAAAATCCTCAAAAAATAATGAGCAAATGAAATTGGTAGTAACACACAAATGTCACCTTCTTCTAATTAAACCATGTATAATACCGGTACATATGATAAAATAGTTTTATATCAATAAGAGATGCAAGATTTAATCTGATAGATAAAAGCCTACTAAAAACTATCATTTTCCATGCTATTCATCTTAACTTACATTTGTATATTGCTAAAATTTTGTGAGTGTGCATGTTTTATGTGGTATTTATAATAGGGGCTCATCAAGATATAAAATAAAACACATGTATAGATATATGTGTGTATTTCAAATATTTGTGACAAGAAATCTTTAATGTTTCAGACTTTTCTCTTGTTTATTCAGTGATTCCTTAGGTCTACATTGTAACTATTAATTGGATATTTGGTCAAATGACATGTTATTTTTTTCATTACTTAAACAACCTGTAAATGTCTACCAGCCTTCATGTACATAATGAGTAACATCCAGTCATGACTGTTCCGTACAAATGTGTTAATAATTCTTACATAGTCATTACTTACCACTGTACTAAGTTTTTTATTTCCCAATGAAGCTCTGATTAAACATTTAAATTCTGTTGGATCTGGGAGATTTCCTTTTCTAGGCTGTGGCTTTGTATGACCATCCCCTTAAATGATCAAATTTATTTCTACATAGAAAATAGGACTCTATAATGTAAATAAGAATAACAATACAGTAAAACCTGTATAAACCGGCCGGTACGGGACCATGAAAAAGGGCCGGTTTGGACAGTGAGCCGGTTTATTCAGGTTTCTGTTTTGACCGGAAGTTAATGACTTGTGACGTCCGACATTTTGCATGAAAAAATTCTCTCTGATTGTAAATTATATCTGATAAATCAAAATACTTTCACTTCGTTTTTCATTGTTTGCATTTGCATCATAATGCTCTCATTGTTTGGATTGTAAGACGAGAGTTTCGATTTACTCCCATGATCAATAATTTGAAATGTTGGAATGGCCGATTAAAAAGCCAGAATATTATCAAACGTAATGTCATCACTTTCGAAACGTTGTCGTACAGTGTACAATATCCATTGATTGTTGTCATCCGGGTCTTTTTCATTATCAAGGTTATTTGTTTAGGGGTTCACAACAAGGAACCAAGGATTTCGAAATTATGATGTGAACTTTTTACTTCGTGATTTTAATTTGTTTATCCAAGTTAAAACGTAAGTTCAATCCGAGATATATATTCGGTGTGTCTTTTCGTTTAATTGACACGTTTATAATGTTTTAATAAATAATACAGCTCACTACTGTACGATTGTAGGTTCACAGTTTGACACCTGACTAATTGATTATCACGAAAAGTTATATTGTATCAACAAATATGTTTTGATTGCATATCGATCATTGAAATTAATTAGACAAACCGGTTTTGACAGGTAATAATTAATGTAATTAAGAGTATTGGGACTTCATAATAAGACCGGAATTCGGAATACACAGGGTCCGGTTTACAAAGGGTATTTTAACAAAGACTTTGAATGGAAAAATATGGGACTTTCATTTTCGGCCGGAATGGACAGGAAATCGGTTTATTCAGGGTCCGGTTTAATCAGGTTTGACTGTATATGGAAATATACAAACACTTACTTTTCTATTTATTGTTTTTCATTTTATCATGTTAAGTGTATACAAGCTTTAATAAGAACTCTTGTTTTTTTCTGCTGTTACATGTATAATTTAATGATTCACCTTTTGTATTTCATAGTTAAATCATGGTCATTTTATAGTATACTACAGTTAAGGTTTTTCTCATTACTAAAGGTCTTATGATAACCTGTTATCA
The DNA here is from genome assembly GCA_019925275.1 of Mytilus edulis. NCBI lineage: Eukaryota > Metazoa > Mollusca > Bivalvia > Mytilida > Mytilidae > Mytilus > Mytilus edulis. Next base: position 8,936,231 of record CM034350.1, read on the forward strand.
ATTCACATCTTTGTTTTTTGATATGTTGGTCGTGGTTGGTAGTTGCCTCTTTTTTAATCAAACCATGGGCCACATCTCTTTATTTCTATATTCAGTAATAATAAGCACAGTCAATGGCAGTATTGATTCAGTGAAAATATTCAACGTCAACAGTTGCAATTTTTCTAAACAGTTCAAATGGTGCAAATGGTATATAAAAAGGAAAAAACTTTAGATATTGAATTATAACTTCCATATACACATAATGTCATTACACTTAAAGTAACAAGATATCAAGAAGTCATTGAACCATGAACATCTGGTCATGGTCAACTGACATGCATGTATACCAAAATAAGACATGCTAAAATCAATTCTTCTACATATAATGCTTATTTTTTGTGTATGTACAGTAATGCATGTTATTATTGTGTTTATGTTGTCTATATATAAATGTATGTGTTTATATTCTGTCAAAGCTTTTTCAAGCCTGTGTTGTCATGGTTGTATACATGTAGTTTAATAAATAAAAAAAAATCTTATCTTACATTAAATTGAAACACATTTATAAATGAATTGTTCAGTTTTCCTATTCAAAAATTGAAAATTATAAAAAAATTTGTCTTTTGAACCCTCCTTTCACAATTCTTAGTAAAGATGAATCTCTTTTAAACTTACATCTTTTCATTGTTAACATCAATGAACCTGAGGATTTTCCTTTCTGAAACATCTTTGTCAGTTCTGTTAAAAACTGGAAAAAAAAATACATGACTGTACAAACTCATAATCATAAAGAACATTTTGTAGATTGTTTCACAATATCTAGTAAGATAAAGGATTACTCAAATTTAGAACACTATATTCTATATATAGCTAGTACTGTATAACATAATGTTTGGTGCAATATCAGGGAATGACAGTAACATGTATTGCCATGCCTTACTTTTAGTCAATAAGGAGTGAACCTTGATATACATGTAGAGACAATATTTATGAAAAGGATAACCATTTTACTATTTTTCCATAACAACATTGACAGTGTGCTTTCTCAAGACTTTCATGTAAATATGCAAATTTCTATGCTAATTTAAGCCTTGAACCTTTCTAGCCAAACATGATAACAATCGGAACACACTCATCCATTCAGCTTATTTGCATCGTTAATGAACCATGTGTTCCTATGGTCATTTCCATGTAATTTAATTTGCATAAATCAGGCCCAATAATGCATCATGCCTTACTTTCTGTTTTTTTTTGGTTATGTGACAATATTTCAAAATGAAATTTAAAATGCTGGAATTGATGGGTAAATGCTAATAGTTATAGAAAACAAATAAACGATAAATTGGACATCAGAGCAATCTGGACTATACATGTACACCTTATCGCTATTTCCGGCTGACCAGAGAATCTGTCCCACTTAAACTATTGACGTCATACAATAATCGCTATTCCATTGTGATGTCAGATATTTTGTATTATGATGTCAAAATTTTACTGGAACCTTTGTGATATCCAGCAATGACTAATGGCAGACAAATACACCTTATTGATATTTGTTCACCATTACTCGACTTCACACAGATTCCAATAAAATTTTGACATCATAATCCAAAATATCTGACACCACAATGGAAAAGTGATTGTTGTATGACGTCAATAGTTCAAGCAGGACAGATTATCGGGTCAGCTGGGAATAGTGATAAGGTGTATAGCGATAAGTAGACCTAATTCTTCTGTCTCTATAATGCATATATTTACTAATTTACTGATTTTTTATTGATTTTGATTTTTTTTTTGGTTTTTTTTTTTTTGTGCAATATAGAGACAGAAAGCAGTGCCCAGATCGCAGATAATCTTCTACCTTTTTGCATATGAATATTAGGTTATAATTAGAAATCACTTGTTAATCGTATAGAAGGTAGAAGATCCTAGTTATCGGAAATCAAGGTTGATTGGTCGACATATTTCAAGATGTCAAACTTGCATAGAATGAAGGTAGAATGTGTTGAATGTTGAAAAAGTGGATTATCTGAACTCAGAAAGGTCATTGGTCCTAGTAAGGTACATGAAAACATAGAAAAATACGTTTATCTATAAGTGTATACATGTACGAATGTCTGACAAGTACAAAAAAAGCGGAAAATGAGAGCAAACAAATTGTCCTCGATCTCCTGTTTTGAATGGGCACTGCTTTCTGTCTCTATATTGAACCAACAAAAAAAAGAAAAATAGAAAAAAGCAAAATCAATAAAAAGCAAATGTAAATTAGTAAATATGTGCATTATAATATGGTTGATGTTTACCAGGTTGGGAACAAACCCTCGATATGGTAATTATACCTGTATAGAGGGATAATCCTTCTATAGAGGGGTAAAATTATCCCTCTTTAGAGGGATATTTTTGTTTAGACTGGATTTAAATCAATATAGGGCAGAATGGCATTCTCTACTTATCATGGCAGTAACTTGGAACAGTCAGTGGCGGATCCAGGGGGGGGGTTCCGGGGGTGCGCACCCCCCCTTTATTTTTGTCGATCAATGCATTTGTATCGGGACATATGTTTTGCACCCCCCCTTTGCCCTGGGTGCCCTGGGTTAGCACCCCCCCTTTCGAAAATTCCTGCATCCGCCCCTGAACAGTTGATGCACCAATTGATGTACTTAATTTAATATGCAAATGCCCAGTTTGATGCTTATCTGACTAAATATAAAATCTATTGTTCACCATGATTGAAAGCTATGATGATCAGGTTTTTTGTTACAGAAAAATGTTTAAATGAGATTTAGGCAACAGTGTTTTGTCACTTTAAAGGACAGGAAAACTGGTTATCACAATTTTTAGTAAAGTGCATATGTTGATGCATATAATGCTAGAGATTATATGGGGAGGAAGTCCCCTATTACAGTAGAAAATTCAATAAAAAAAAAAATTAAAAAAAATGGGAAAATTTCCCGAATTTTTCATTGTACTAATGAACTCAAAATCATTTAATTTTTTTTTTTGTCGAGTTTTTTAATTTCCGGATCTGCGCAGAACACATAACTCTACTTCCTTCTTCCAGTCTTGTTGTCGTGAGACTTTGATTAGTCTAGTAAAATATAGGAACTCAAGGAACACAATACCAATATATTTCATTTTTAATCATTCTTTGTCTTTGGTATGAATAAACGTTACCTGATGCATTGCGTTTCTTTGTTTACATTGAACATGACGTCATAACTTAAATAACGTCACAAGTAAAATCCCTAACAACAGAACCAAAATCGTTAACGTTACGGTATTTCCGTTTCTTTTTTTAACAAATATTTAAGTTACAAAAATTAATTTAAACAAATTCGTCCCCATTCACAGACCTGTAATGCCTGCCTCATATTAGCCAATATAACTAGAAAATGCCATTCTGCCCTAATTTGCTTTAAATCAGTGCAAACAAAAATACCCCTCTATAGAGGAATAATTTTATCCCTCTAAAGAAGGATTATCCCTCTATAGAGGTATAATCACCATACAGGGGGTTTGTTCCTGTTTACTGACTTTGAGTTTGTTCATGTTTTTACACTCGTAAATCTGAAGAAGAGAAAATAGCGCCAGCATTAAAAGTAGTTGTAAATGTACCAATTTCGACAAAATAACTCAATATTCCTTAATCAGTGTGTATTACCGTATCGTTTTCTAGCAACATCTTGTACTTTTGACAGGTGACTGCGTGGATAGATCTTCTGTTTAAAGTTTCAAAAGCTAGTTTTATGCCGCTGGCCAAACCAAAAATGTAACATCAATTTTGATTGGTCCAAATACACGAAATTAGGAGAACTACCCAATCAAATTATATTTGTCTCTCATAAACCCGGCAAATTTGAGGCTGAAAAGACATATGAAAAATGAGTGATCAAGAGAATATAACTGAAGATGAAGCTGCATTATATGATAGACAGATTCGCCTTTGGGGTTTAGATGCCCAGAAACGGTATTATAAATACTATCACATTGTACTTAATGTTAGTCTTCCTTGTCTGTTGCTTGCTTAATTACGTCCAGTGGAAAATATTTCATGCATATTTATCCTGGTGTGTTAATAAGTCGTTATCCTAAGGCTAATTTTTTCTTATTTTTTCTGTAGACTTAGCTTTCATTTTTTAATATGAGGCAGGCATTAACTGATCTTACCTGTGAATGGGGACGAAGTCTGTATTAATTTTCTTTTATTCGAACATGTTGAAATACGGAAATACTGTAACTTCTCGATATTGGTTCTGTTGTTAGGGATTTAATTGTGACATTATTTAAGTTATGACGTCATATTCAATGTAAACAAAGAAACGCTGTTATCAGGTAACGTTTTTTTCATATCAAACAATTATTAAAAATGATTGGGTGTTGAATTCCTTCCAATAGTTGTTGATATGTTGACAAATATACATTTTATTCAAAGTCTCATGCCAACAAGACCGGAACAGGAAGCAACAAGACCGGAATGGGAAGTAGATCTGAAAAAAAAAGTTAACGATTTTGAGTTCATTAGTAGAATGAAAAATTTGGGAAAAAATTGCCGATTTTTTTTTGGATTTTTTTTTGATTGATTTTTCTACCGTAATTGGGGACTTCGTCCCCACATTACCATGCATTGTGAAGTTCGATAACTCACAATTGTTTCTCAGTAACTCAATGTAAGATGCTGTCACATACTCAACCTTCTGACCTTGTTTGTTTACATTTAAATTTCAATGGCGTCAAAATGGGTAACACGAATGACCGAATAACACTGTTATTATCCGAATTTCACTTGTAATGACCGAATAACACTTGCCATTTTAATATTAGCACACATGTGTGACTTTTAAACATTGATTATTAGGTAATAATATATTATCGATGTATTTTGTAACTTTAAAATGATTTACAGAAAGCAGATTAGTTCATAAAAATCATTTTAAATTTAGTGTGTACTTCCAACATGGCGGCCATTGTGATTTCCGTGGTCACCATGTTGGATGTAGACCCTAAATTTAAAAAGTTATTTATGAACTTTTCTGCTTTCTGAACACTGGAACTCAAACTTTATCTGATAAAAAATAGAATTGCACAGACAGTTTTTATCATATTTATCAAGTTGATATAAATTGAGGTGTGATATGATTGCCAATGTATAAAGCAGAGACAACTATCCACCACACATGGATACAAGCAATTGAAAGATTTAAGGTCACTTTACAGCCTCAACAATGAGAGAAAGTCCATACCAAATACAATGTAGCCTATATTTGAGTATGAATATTTTGATGGTTTATCATGTTTATAATTTATGTAAATGCATTTCTATAAATCTATAGCTACTTATAACACTCCCAAACATGTCCTGTCCCCCAAAAGTGTCCGATTCCCCCAAACGTGTCTATTCTCCCTAACGTGTCCGTAATATCCAATATTCCCCAAACGTGTCCGATAATTGTTATTCGCCAAAACGTGTCCACTATTTAACGCCAGGATGTCTCAAGTCTTTTAGCGCTAATACATGAAAAAAGTCAATAACGTTTACGGCAATTCTATAATGGGGGGCACAGTTGATGAAGTGGTCATTTATTAGTATTAGTTGGTTCAATGCCGGTTGTTATTGCAAATTTAATCTGTAACATATAAATCAACTTTTGACTGAAATTGCTTATAGTCCAGTTGCAAGTATTATACTCCTTTCGAGCCCACAAACATGTACAAACAATTCTAGTTCAGTTGAATTAAGCGTTTTCCATAGGATAACACCCAATTAAATTCAAATATAATATATTCAGGTTGAACTATGCCTATACATGTATATATTGTTTAAAGATGTCAATCTTATTTACAAAGCTTGTATTAACAATTACACAAACAAAGCAAGCAAGCCAAACAAAGTTTTACTTTGCAAGCATTAGGAAATCCGCTGTAATCCGCCAATACTGCACGTTAGGATTTTAAAAGAATTTACTTCCTTTTTTTCAACAGTTCTGATATTTTAAAAGATATTCAAATCATAAACTGGTTATCAGGTATTTTAATAAATTTTAGATTTCCAGCATCACTACTAAAGTGAAGACATACAAACAAGAGTCATAAGTCCAGTGCCAAATATTTCATGCAATATTTGAACGATATCATATTGACAATAAATACTTTACATAACTTTTATTAGCATACCGGGCATTTAGGATTGGGCCTAAATTTGTTTACGATTATTCGGGATAAAGATTAGTTAAACTTAAAAATCTAAAGAGCCAGTAAAGACCGATTTTTTTATAACTTCACTAAGAAACTATTTGATTCTGTCAAAAAATGGAAAAAAAAGCTGTAAAAATTATAAACAGTTAGTAAGGTTTCATATCATGAACTTTTAGTTTCGAGCATCACTTAAATACACGCAAACAAGAGACATTACATATAGTGGCAAATATTTCATGCATGGACAGGATGACAACATACTTTGGATAAGTTATATAATGAGATGCGGAAGAATATTTGCCGGAACTCTTGGATTGTACCTTAATTATTCCAGGAATTTGGGATTAGGCCTAAATGAATTGTGTACAGTTATTAGGAATTTACACATTAGGGTTATTAGGAATCTACACAAATCGTAACTCGGAATTAAATTATATTTTTTTGGAGCGGAAAAGGACAGTTTTATTTTTACGGAATATCGGTGTAACAATCTTTTAGTTCCCTTTATATTATAAGACAAGTTTGGGGGATTGGGCCTGTTTAACGGATTGGGCACATTTGGGTGTTTATTAAAAAATGGACACGTTTAGGCGTTTGCATAATACAAATGACACGCTTTGACGCCCTTTTTACAACTAGACATGTTTTGCAGTTCAGTGACATCTATGTGGACACGTTTGGTAGTATCGGACACGTTTGGGAGGACTCGTTTCTGAGTGTTACATATATATCTTGTAAGTTTAAGTTTTAATATAATCATGATAATTATCCTTTATTATACAGATTGAGACACTCAAGAGTTTTATTGATTGGATTAAGAGGTCTGGGAGCAGAAATAGCAAAGAATATCGTTCTAGCAGGAATAAAATCTTTAACATTGCTAGACCAAACAGAGGTTTGTTATTATTAATGATAACCCAAGAACTGAAGAAGTTCATATAATTTGGCATATCAATTAAATTATTCAATAAGTGATCAGTGCAAATTAAACCTTTAATACATAAGTTTATTTCATTGTCACATGATTGTGTGGCCATCTCAGAAATAAGTCATCATATTAAATGTTTGCATTCTTAACTTTAATTGAACTTTACTTGTCATGAATGTAAAGGATACAGTACGCCCAGAGAGTTTGTAATCGCGAACTTTTATCACCGATTTCCGAGTGTAGCGGTGTGACACCGCGAATCACGGATTCTACTCCCAATTTCCTCCAAAGATTCTCTCCCAACACCGCGTGGCTGTTAATTGGTTTATTGCCCATCGGTTTAACTGAAAATTAATGACGCGTGACAACATAATCGGATTAGCCAGATTTATTACCTTTGTACATTTAATCGATCTTGATTGCACCTGTGTGCTTTAAAATACGTTATTTAAATGTCCATTCATTGTCAGATAAAAGTGTGACATTTTTATTTAAAATAAGATAATTATTCTTGTATGTATATGCCCAAGTCATTGTCATGTGAAATAAAACGTTTAAAATACGAATAAAACACTTATTTAGTATTTTCATTATAGTCCGATCAGTTCATAATTTTTGTTTTTTCAACAAAGTTTCAACAAAGATGATTTTACCACAATTAGAACCTTTTATGACCTACTCAGTGAGCAATATCCGGTTCATTAATAGTTAAAAATTATATAATTAATATCAACTGGCTTAAAACAAAATGATGTTTTAACGGTAATTTGTCCAATCTAAATCAAACCCTAGAGTTAATTTATCGGACCAACAAGTGAACTCTGTTACTTTCAATTTATTTTGAAATGTAAAATATTATGTTTCACTACCTCGGTAGATTACCGACTTGGAATATTTGAATTTAAAAAAGAAACTGTAAAGTGACAAATAGTTTTGTATGCAATGTGGCAGCCTTATATTCATAAATACTGAGATAATTCCCCGCCCAGACACAACACAATAATCACAACCTTATTTAATTGTATGAAGAAATAAAATCATGTGTTTTTTATCTGTTATGATCTGTTATTGATCTTTTATTATTCAAAATAAAATTGGATTAGCGCAATCCGTCCGTATTTTACTGCTTGTTAAAAGTCCTCGGCGAAATATAAAAAGAAGTATTTCAACAATTTATAAAATAGAATATTAAAATGAAATTATATAGTGTTCTACAAGAAAGTAATATGTAAAAAAAATGTGGATCGGATTTTTACGATCGACAAATTTTCACAGAGGATCTCTACCAACGCCCATCAGGAACTGAACGACATGCATCCTGTTTTCATCTACCATTAATATAATATATTGTTGACTATGGACGTATAGATAATGTCCTGTTTTATGTCATCTGTTGACTGAGAAACGTAAAAATAAAAGACTGATGTTGGTTTATTCAGAAAAGGAATATAACTTAGAATCCGGTTAATCAATTTTAAGAGGACCTTCTAGAGCCTCAATCTTAACGCTCACACATTTATGTCAATCATTACAAAGCAAGTTCAAACCTTGAATGAATTTTCCCACGGTTATCCAGAAAGGTCACCTGAGTTTACTGTTACATGATACTATTTCCGCCAAATAAAAATCTCGTGGACAAAATTGATGTCACTATTTTTAGCATTCAATATTGTGAGCGAAGTCAAGTTCAAGTTCAACCACGCACTGTTGATCACTGAGATGCGTGTCGTCTTCCCACGGCAATTAATTGTTTTGAAAATATTTAAAGATCACTGTTCTAAATACAACACAAAAGTTTACATTCATTGTGCGTAAATGAATATTATGCAACTACGAGTTAATGCAGCTATAGAAGTATTCCTGTTGTAGCCGAAATGTATTATATATATCCTAAAGTAATGCTAATCGTGAAGAGAAAATGCCGTAGACTTATTAAGCATAACGAATGGTGAATAGTATTTTTATTTTTTTACTTGCATATACAAGTTTTAAGACACGTAATTTTCTTTAAACTCACTGCTCACATTTTATACCTTCAGCGTTAGTTTCCGTTTATTTTCACGCAAGTATGTCTCTTTTCGTAAGTTATATCAATTACCGATAAATAAAAAATTACCGATAAATAAAAAACGAGGTCATAATCAAGTATAGATTTTTTTTTATTTAAGAATTGAATGCTGCTTTTTGTAAATTTATTGGGGTGTAAAAGCGTTGACCGAAGTACATTTTATATGAAGCGCGGAAGCGCTTCATACTAAAAATGTGCGCACGGTCAACGCTTTTACAACCCTATAAAATTACAAAAAGAAGCATTCAATACTTATAATTACATTTTTTTAGCTAGAATCATGAAAACACGATTTTTATCAAGTTTTCATTTAATTTACCTGTGCACTTTATTGTGGGACCTCGTGTCATCATGAATGATAAATGTTATTGTCTAATACAATTGTTTCAGGAATAGCACGAGATGTGCAGTTGGCCAATCAGAATAACGTATTATAATGAAACATACATCTAATGTAATTATAAAACTTTAATGCAATTGAAAGCATTAACAACAACGTTTTGGATTTCAAAACTTTTATTTTGTAATCGTAAAATGGAAATGGCGTAGAATTATTAGCATAACATATAGTGAATAATATTTTCTTTTTTACTTTGTAGTATAAAAAACTTTGAGACGTGTAATTTTTCTTTAAACTGCCCTCATTTATTCAGCGTTAGTCTCCGTTTATTGTTGCACAATTATATCTCTTTTAGTAAATTAAATATTTATTTACTGATAAAAAAAGGGAAGTCAAAATCAAATATAGTTGTTTAAAAACTTGATTAAAATGTACAGTGTAATTGAAAGAATTAACAACAACGTTTTGCTTTTTATTTTAATCTTTCATTTGTTTCAAGCAATCAGATATAGCTTGATAATCAATAGACAGGAAATACAATTGTTTAATTACATTAGCAATCTCACATACCTTGACTGTCGCGTGCCGGCATAGATCAGACGGATTAGGGCAATTAATTACCTGGTGTCACACCAGACTGGGAGAGATGTCGCTATTACAATAAACAAAAGGTAGCGGATTTACGCGGAAGTCGGAGGGAATACTCCCAAATTTCTCCGAGAATTTTGGGAGGGATGTCGGAGTTTCCTGGTGTTACACCAGGAAAAATATCGGAGTATGGAGTTTGGGATTACAAACTCCTTGGGCGTACTGTATGCATGCACTGTAGGATAATTCATTGTTGAACAAGTGTAATTCACATAATAACCCAAACACATCAATTAACATCATTCAGCAACTCAATTTATGATTTGATTGATTTATTTACGATAACTTAAGTCCTGATCTTTGAATGAAGCTAGATAATATTTCTATGCTTGGTTATAATTATAACGACAAGACAGAATTTTAAACAAATATTTCGACATCATTTTATTTCTCAAAGATATAAATAAATGGTGTTGTTGGGTTTATACATCAACAAGACAGCAACCCAATAAGAAAAATTATCAAAAAACATGTAGCGAGCATCAAACAGTCAGGGGTACTACTTGTACAACATGTACAAGTTGAATGTATTGATTTGAAGAAGAAGAAAAAAAATATACTCATATAAGTCATGTAAGTAAATAAATAATGTTTGAATAATCTCCCCTTAATTTTCAGAAAAATTTACTTGTATAAGTAAATTTTTCTTACAATCCCACAAAAATCCTCAAGTTTTGAGATGTAAAATAATCATGCCTTTAATGATTTTTCCCAGATTTGCTCATTTTTATGCCCAATTAATTTTATGGGCATTATGTTTTCTGGTATGTGGATCCGTCTGTTCGTTATTCCGTCTAGATCTGTATGTCCTGTTACAGGTTAAAGTTTTTGGTCGAGGGAGTTTTTGATGAAGTTGAAGTTCAATATACTTGAAACTTAGTACACATGTTCCCTATGATATGATCTTTCTAATTTTAATGCCAAATTAGAGATTTTCCACATTTTCACGGTCCATTAAAACATAGAAAATGATAGTGCGGACGAGGCATCCGTGTACTTTGGACACATTCTTAAGCTTGTTTTTTTTAATTAAAGTTCAATGTTTCATGTCATTAATTCAACAAAGAAACTGATTAAGCAAAGATCTTGTATATTTGCACAAGTCCTTCAAAAATTGCTCCTTTTGGGCTTGTAAATGAGCAGGGTTATAAAGATAACAGACAAATGGGATTTTCATTGTCCATGAAATTACACTTAAATGATTAGTAAAGACATCTGCAAAGGGTACACAATTTAAAATTTAACATGATCATGTAAACCTTCTGTAGAGATGTCTTAGAGTTTGTCTTTTTCTAATGATAAACCTATCAACTGTCTTAAACAATCATGACAAAAGACAATTGTCTTTATTTTTCTAGCAATGGATTCTGGCTTCACAGTTAAGTTATGCAAATCATATCAACCTTTTTTATGTGAGAATGAGGCACAGTAGGACAAAATCAGTGAGAGATTTGTCTTGTAGATTTAAACCTAGGCCAAAATAAAAAATATGTTTGTTTCACCTCTCCCCACCCAGATAAAAAATAATCCCCAGGGTCAAAAAAATATTTTCCACGAAAAAATAAAAATTATTTTATTCTCAAAAATAAAAATTATTTTTATTCTCAAAAAAAAATTATTTTTATTCTCAAAATAAATTTGCTTCCATTTTTGAAAAGTGCTTGAAAGCAAAAAGGTTGATAATCAATGATAATCTAAATAAATACACTCAAATTGAGCACAAACAACTGATAAGTGGCCTTGACTGGACAAGTCAAACCATTCATGTATCCATATTTAAAAAAAAAAAAAAATTACCTGCCTTCCTGGTCTGTTTACAAAGGGTAGACATGGGGAGGCAAAACAGACATTCTTTTAAATGTGGTCCTATGATCAATTGTATGTAATGCTTATATATAGAAATATCATGATATTTTGACAGGTAACAGAGGAAGATACATGCTCACAGTTCTTAATTCCACAGTCTGAGATAGGCAAAAATGTAAGATATTTTTCATCTATTTTACACTCCTATGTACATGATGTATGAAGAGATGTCAGTACAGTAACTAAAGTCCTGATCTTTGAATAAAGCTGGATAATTTTTCTATGCATGGTCCTACAGACAGGAATGAAGAATTGAGCCTCACAATAATAATTCACTTGCAGCGTTATTCAGAACTGGAGGGTCTTCCCCGCATGTAAAATTTGTGTAAACAAAAATAGAATCACCATTTTGAATCTTAAAGGTATTAGACATGACTGTTGAATATGTCTAGACTATTACAGCTGAAAATAGTATTAAATTACAATGTACTGGTATATCAATTTTCACAAGTAATTTTAAGCAAATATTTTGACATCACATTATTTTCTCAAAGATATAAATAAATGACGTTGTTGGGTTTATACATCAACAAGACATGTACAGCAACCCGATTACAAAAATAATCAAAAGACATCTAGGGAGAAACCAACAATCATGACAATAGACCATTGTCCATATGAATGATATGTCTTGAGCTCCTATAGCTAGTTGTCAGGAATTTGCATTTATAAATCATCTACTAGAATATGATACATGCATAAGACAAGTAGCACATTTTAGATGAATCCTAACAGCTTGATTATATAGTGGACATTCTAGAAAAAACAAACCAATAAAAATGCATCTGATAGCAGTTTTTCTGAGTGTTAAATTATATTGATTTTTGTCTTTTGTTCTTTTGTATGTTTCAGAGAGCCAAAAGTTCTTTAGAAAGGACGCAGCAGTTAAACCCTATGGTTGAAGTGACAGCAGATGACAGTGATCCTAAAGACAAACCAGACAGTTATTTCAGTGAATTTGACGTAATATGTGCCACATGTTGTTCGTCTTCGTTATTGACGAGGATTGATAAAATCTGTGCTGATAAGAACGTGAAATTTTTTGCTGGTGATGTTTTTGGTTACTATGGTTATATGTTTTCTGATCTTGGAGAACATGAATATGCAGAGTAAGTGTCAAATTAAACAAGAGGCCAATGAAAGTTGAGGTCCATTAGAATTACTGATCATAGATACTGGTACATAGAGATTATATATTTGATAATAATAATGTTTAAACCAGTTTATATAGAGAGCCTGGGTATCATCCTGAGACGGAGTCGAGGTGCTGATATGGGTCGAGGGATGATACCCAGGCTGATATGGAAAAGGCCATGTATTGATCGCTTTATCATATACTTCCGACAATAGTTTTATGTAAGGCAAATAAACAAATGCAATAACTAAAACAGTAAAAAACTTTTTAAAGAAGTAAAATTATGAATCAAATATACTATAATTGTCCAACAACAGCATCACTACCTTCATATATATTTATGGTAACATTTCCTATAGAGGCATTTTGAAATATTGAAAATTTGAAAGAGTTTTATGATCATTATTCCTCCATGTTTGTTGTACTATAAAATGATTCATAATTGTCAATGGCATTTATAAACAAGTACTAAACTATCCCCACAAAAGTTCCCGTAAATTTTGACGTCGTCATAAAAAATATCTGACGTCACAATGGAAAAGTAAACAACCGATACCGGAAACACCAGAAGTAACTTGCACGAGAGGCACTATTATGGGTTTTGTGCACGAGATGCACCTGATATGGGTTTGTACGGTACTCGTCCATTTCCTTTCCATTACTTGTTCGTTATACATCCGTTGGAGGTCTGATAGATAAATTCACCAACAGACTTCTACCGGACGTTTAATGGATAAAACAGATGTTGAAGGATGAGAAACGGACTTCTACCGGACGTATAATGGATAAAACGGATGATGAACGGATCTAAAAAGATAAATGCCAATTGAAAATTTTGCGTCAGAAATCCCAATTATTGGTATGTCAGATTTCTTAAGGGAAATGAATTCTTATTATTCATAATCGATCTTAGAGTAAAGGCACGTCTTCACAATCAAGCAGTTCTTATTCAGGCCAGACACTGCCCTTTGGCGGAATTTTGAAGAACAAACCAAAACCAGTTACACAGAAACATTTTGAATATTTATGTGATTTACATGTATTATTTTTGTCGCCTTTGATTTTTCCGTATATCTTGTTCATCGGTTTTATCCGGTACGCTTCCATTAGGTGTCCGTTTTATGCATTACTTGTCTGTTGGATGTACGTTCGACATCCGTTCTGTCTGGTATGTGTCCGTTTCTCTTATGTTGCGTAGCCTTTGTTTGTCCGTTATGCATCCGTTACACGTCCATTTTATTCGGTCAGTACATCAACGGACTCCCAACGGATAACAATTTTGTCAACGAACAACTTTTATTTTCATTTGTTAGACGTCCGTTTGTGCTATCCGGTAAGGTGTGACCGAGGCTTTACTTTATTAATTACATGTATATGTAAGGTGTAAAATTGTATTTTAGAGAAGTGCCAAAACCAAAGGAAAAGAAATCTGACAGTGATGAACCCTCTCCTAAAAAAGTCAAAGATCATGAAACTGTTATTGTGAAAAAAGTAAGTATCATAATAACCAGAACAATTTTAATTAAAAAGAGGTACTAGTCTTTCATCTGGTATTTATATCTTTATGGCTGCGTGTATTTTTGTAAAATACAGAAAAAATGATAAGTCAGTCTGGTACTCTTGTTGTGATTTCTGTTAAATAACTGACATAATTAACAAGTCTTTCTACTTTGACAGCTTTCTGTTTTACCGTGTTTCAGCCTTCCTACCATAGAGCTGAGTTGATTAAGGACTTGCATCAGTCTCAGTTTTGGTTGACATACTTTAGATGGAAGTCATGTTGTATATTTATAAATTGCTCATGTCATATGAGCTCTGTGAACTATTTATCTGTGTCTTCTTATGTAATTGCTCTGTCAATTAGCTTTTGTATGGCATACCACTGGTCAAGATGGCCTCAATCTATTTCTTTGATATTTGTGCACAGTGTATATAATAATTTTGTAAGAAAGGCACATTTTTTGCTTGTGCTAGTACTTAAATAGATATTGATATGCAATTCTAAAATAATTCCCGGTTTTAAAATTATGATTTTAATGAATGTTTAGAGTGAGGGGAAAGTTGTACACTACTGTTTAACTTAATTTTGTTTTGTACTAGTTCTTTAGCAAGATTTTTTATAAAGGTATTAAATGTTATTTGGAATTGATCCCTAGTGTAAAATTTTCTGTAAAATGTATTTATTTTTTTGGTTAAATATGTCCTTATCATATTTCTGTATTTGTACAAAAACATTATTGTCAATTTGTTTATTTTCTTTGGTTACATCTTCCATACCTGCCAACCTCTGAAACCTTCAAAGAGGGAGATCTCCCACTCAGCTATGACAGCTGAGGAGGAGATTTTGAGCGAACGACATTTTCAAGTTAAATATATGACCTCTTTATTTTTAGCTCACCTGACCTGAAAGGTCAAGTGAGCTTTTCTCATCACTTGGCGTCCGTCGTCCGTCGTCTGTAAACTTTTACAAAAATCTTCTCCTCTGAAACTACTTGGCCAAATTCTACCAAACTTGGCCACAATTATCCTTGGGGTATCTAGTTTAAAAAATGTGTGGCTTGACTTGTCAAACCAACCAAGATGGCCGCCATGGCTAAAAATAGAACATAGGGGTAAATTGCAGTTTTTGGCTTATAACTCAAAAACCAAAGCATTTAGAGCAAATCTGACATGGTGTAAAATGGTTGATCAGGTCAAGATCTATCTGCTTAGAAATTTTCAGACGAATAGGACAACCTGTTGTTGGGTTGCTGCCTGTGAAATGGTTATTTTAAGGAAATTTTGCAGTTTTGGTTATTATCTGGAATACTATTATAGATAGAGATAAACTGTAAACAGCAATAATGTTCAGCAAAGTAAGACCTACAAATAAGTCAACATGACCAAAATTGTCAGTTGACCCCTTAAGGAGTTATTGCCCTTTATAGTCAATTTTTAACAACTTTTCGTCATTTTTTGTAACTTTTCTAAAAATCTTCTTCTCCAAAACTACTTTGCCAAATTTAACCAAACTTAGCCACAATTATCATTGTGGTTTATAGTTTAGAAAATGTGTCCGATGACCCAGCCTACCAAACAAAATGGCCGACATGGCTAAAATTAGAACATAGTGGTAAAATGCAGTTTTTGCTTTATATCTTTGAAACTAAGACATTTAGGGCAAATCTTTCAAGATTTAAATGTCCATCAGAATACGATATATCCCCTCACAAATTTTGAGTTGAATCCGACTACCTGTTGTTGGGTTCCTGCCCTAAAATTGGTGATTTTAAGGAAATTTTGCAGTTTTTGGTTATTATCTTGAATACTATTATAGATAGAGATAAACTGTAAACAGCAATAATGTTCAGCAAAGTAAGATCTACAAATAAGTCAGCATGATCAAAATTGTTAGAGGACCCCTTAAGGAGTTATTGCCCTTTATAGTCAATATTGAACAACTTTTCGTCATTTTTGTAACTTGTATAAAAATCTTTTCTAAAACGACTTGGCCAAATTTAACCAAACTTGGCCACAATCATAATACTAGGGTATCTATTTTTTTTTAAAAGTGTCTTATGACCCCGCCTACCAACGAAGATGGCCGACATCAGTAAACACATTAACAGGTGAGCGACACAGGCTCTTGAGAGCCTCTAGTTTTATCTACAAAACACATATATGTGTTACTGAATATATACTTAATTTCTTTAAATTTGGTGATGTTGGTTCCTCTCTTTATAATCTTGTTTTACATTTGTATCACAATTATACAGAGTTACAACAGATATTTCTATTTCAAATATTTAATCCTATAAATATTGTAACGATAACCGAGCGGTCAAGCTTTGGTGTTAACTATAAATATTGGAACCCTTAGTGTGTTGCTATAAGACTGGAATATATGAACTAAAGTTATAACTGGCGACTCTTCTTTGGTAACGTGGTTTCTGGTATCGTGGTATTCGGGTAGATCTACAGTTGGTTCTGTATAGGTTTTGGGGTAGGTTGTGGTATTCTGATAGATCTTAGTTTGGTTCCGTTTAGGTTTTTGTAAGAATAACAGACTCGTCGAATAAAAATCAACTTGTATTTTATACGTGCAATAAATATCAGCAATTCGTAGACGTAATAAATAACTTAAGTAACAGTATTCTAGTTTAACAAATAAATACCTTACTTTATTAGAATATCGTAAAAAAAATGGATAGCGGAACTATAATACATAAATACCTAGAAAGTTTACGAACAAGATAGTTTGGTAATCGGCAAATGGTAACGGAAATTCAATTTCAAAACTGATAACGTTTCTCTCGAGAAGTAATTCTCTAAATACAACTTGTTATGGAACTAACAAGCCAACATTATACGGAAATAGTCTGGTTATTTCTAATTATTCAATCGCTTGGAATTAGCGTGTGTCACTTGCCCAGGGTAAAGTCGTACTGAAGCCTTTTTGGCTTACTCCACTGTATTTATACTTTGGTAAACCATTACCAAAATGGTTTAACATTTACCATTTCGGCTTACCATTTCCGCTTACCATTTACCTAAATTACCAAACCCAGAGCCGATGTCATAAAAAAATTAGGTTATGACGTCATTGGTGTACTTAAAATGAAGTAAACAATTCACAGCTGTTTCGTTTGTAAAAACATGGACAAGAATAATAAAAAGTTAACAAACATAGTTACACAGGAAATATATAATAATCAAAGCGCGAAAGCGCTGTAAAGGCAGTTAATTACAGGTTGTGTGTATTTCTAGTCCAGTTATATCATTATCTTCCATAGAACAGAGGTGGTTTGTAGTATTTAAGATTTAGAGTTCTCTTGTACCTAGTTCACCTATATCTATAGTCTACTGTTTACAGTATATTTTCTGTACCTCGCCATGAAATGCATTTTTAAGACATAAGAACTTTTCCTTTTTAATGTAAATAAAACTATTTTTAATTATTGATTATATACACATATTCAATTACTCCTATCCTATGAAAAATAATTCACAAAGATTGACTAGTCTCCGTTCTGTGTGTATTGCTAGAACATCAAGTAACATAATGGTTAATGTACATAGTAACATGTCAACTCTTTTGAAGACAGAACTTTTTTAAAATTCTCCCTCCAAGCAAAATTATTTTTCAGTATAAACATGATAAAGTTATCTACCTGTATTAATGACCTAGAGACTCTCAAGAGCCTGTGTCGCTCACCTTGGACGGTCTATGTGCATATTAAACAACAGACACATATAAAATGACAAAATTGTGTTTTTGATGATGGGGATGTGTTTATAGATCTTTCTTTACTGAATATTCTTGGTGCTACAATTATCTCTATCTATAATAAACATGGCCCAGTATTTACAGTTGAAAATATTTTTTAAAAATTAACAAAAAATACAAAAATTTATGAAAATTGTTAAAAATTGACTATAAAGGGCAATAACTCTTTAAGGGGTCAACTTAAAATTTTGGTCATATTGACTTATTTGTAGATCTTACTTTGCAGAACATTATTGCTGTTTACAGTTTATCTCTATCTATAATAATATTTAAGATAATAACCAAACTCTGCAAAATTTCCTTCAAATTACTAATTTGGGGGCAGCAATCCATCAACGGGTTGTCAGATTTGTCTGAAAATTCCTGGGCAGATAGATCTTCACTGAAGAGACAATTTCACCCATGTCAGATTTGCTCTAAATGCTTTGGTTTCAGAGTTATAAGCCAAAATCTACATTTTACCTGTATGTTCTATTTTTGGCCATAGTGGCCATCTCGGTTGGTTGACCGCAATGATGATTTTGGCTAAGTTTGGTTAAATTTGGCACAGTAGTTTCAGAGAAGATTTTTTGTAAAAGTTTATGGACGACGAAACCAAGTGATGAGTCATGTCAGGTGAGCTAAAAAAGAGTTTTTAATCAAGGTAACAATGACATCTGGTGGCCATAAAAGCTGTCTCATTAGCATTTTAACCACGTCCCATATTTGCTTTTAAGACAATAGAAGAAAATTATTCAATGCAAAAACAAAACTTACTTGTAAATATGAAATTCTCTTTACAGTATGAGTTTTTCTCATTGTTGGAGATTGTACAGTAGTACAGTCCTGTAACTGCTTATACCCATTTCTTATCCCCTTTAGTTTGATAAACTCACAGAATATCATATATTTACATTGTGCCACATCTCCTTATTTTTATATGCATTACAATAACATGAACAATTGTAATTCAAATCTATATATCAAAGCAAAATGAATTTCACTACTTTCATTCATGCATCCTTTGGAAAAATATAAGTTCTAAAATGACACAATATATGTTTATTGTAATATTTAGTTTTCGACTCTTAACAGGTATAAACAAGAATGTGTCCCCAGTACACGAATGCCCCACTCGCACTATCATTTTCCATGTTCAGTGGACCGTGACATTGGGGTAAAAACTCTAATTTGGCATTAAAATTAAAAAGATCATATCATAGGGAACATGTGTACCAAGTTTGGAGTCGATTGGACTTCAACTTCATCAAAAACTACCTTGACCAAAAACTTTAACCTGAAGAGGGACAGACGGACGGACGAACGGACGAACAGACGAACGGACGCACAGACCAGAAAACATAATGCCCCCCTACTATCGTAGGTGGGGCATAAAAATGCACAGCTGTGGTATGATTTGTGAAATCTGTGCTGAAAACATAGGCATTTATGGTGTTTGAGTAATTCCATCTGTGAAGCTCAACATTAGCTCGTCAGTTGGTGGTGGACAGTTATAAATCTTTCCTGCAGGATGAATGTACATCTGTTCAGGAAAACCAATTTCACAAATCAAAACTTTCCTCTAGATTTCTCCTACAATATTCATCCAGTTTAGTTCTTTTGGTTTAACGGGACACCGTCCTGATTTTTAATTTTGTAAACCATTCAGTTTCTTGCTTACAAATGGTGCATGAAAATAGGAAGGGAATGCATGGCAGTAGACAAGTCTCTATAAAGTGGGTATGTGCCCTGAAAAAAGTTTTATAACATTAGCTTTTTTGAAACTTGTGAAAGACTTGTGCAACACACATACCTAAATAACTATAACATAGGTGGAGACCCGAGAGCATCATTCATGTCAATGTTTTGTTCCTGTTTACATTGTCATTGATATTTTTCAAGAAAGCCCGAGGCATAGCTCATGAATTCTTGTCATTACAACCGAAATTTACATAATTACTGCTAAAATAATTATCAGTATAATATATCTCTTGTAGAAAAACCATACAATTGTAGTATTAACCAAAAAATGTCAAACAGATGATATTGAATCGTAATCCCAAAAGTTATGACGTCTTGAATTCACCCCCCTTTTTATTCTCAAACGATAATTGCGGTTACAAACAGACTTTGGTTTACTTGCATGGCGATTATATAAATAACAGTATATATTTCTTAAAGAAAATAAAGTTTTACCATGAATAGTTTCCTGAACGTAGTCGTTTTCAGTAAAATGTGCCTTGCAAACAACAGCTGATTGATATGGGTTCTACGATTGCATCGCACATGACAATCTACGTTTGAGCCATGGCGTTGATCCAACTTTTCCTTCTTATTGAGTCATTTAGAAATGCAAGTCCTCCTCTTAAATGACACTCAGGTACACACCAACAAGGACTAGGCATCGTTAATTGTGTGATTGTTTTGCAGTGCAAAAACGGAAGTTCAGGACGGAACTGACTGGTCTCACTAATAAGAGACAAGAAGAATTTTAGAGACAAACAGCGACAAGAAGTTTAATTTAGTGACGAAGCGACAATAACTAACAAGGGACAAGCGAATCGTAATTCTCTCACGAGGCTATTCTCATTTGATGTGATAGGGTGAAGCTACACCTATCAAATGTGTCCCTATGAAAAAGAAGAATTTCACTGTTAGAAAGGAAATGATATTGCATGGTTTTGATTCAATAAATTCTTTAAAAGGAAATTGAATTTTTTTTTGTTTTGATGGCCAATTTTTAGCGTGTGCATAAAATATATTTTTTTTTATATCTAATAAAAACTAATCCCTTTCTTCTTAATAAAAACATATTTTTATCTATCAATGTACAGTAATATAAAAAATGTTTTATAACCGCCCCTATAATAAAAAATAATGCATGTTTTTTTTAATATCTATGGGGAATAAGTTGTTGCAATGACATTTTTTTTATTTATGTATAGTCGCTATATAGTCTTCTTGACGCTTCTTCTCGCTAAATTAATTATATTGTCGCTTCTTATCGCTATTTTAATTTTATTGTCGCTTCTTATCACTTTTTGACGCTTCTTGTCTTTAATTAGTGGAACCCTATTCAGGAACGATAATTTCATATTTTACATAACTGAGACCGAAATAACTATAACGTCATACGGCTTCACGTACAGAAATACTTTAAATTGTATATTATGCAATATAATTAACGGTCAATCGACTTTTAATTATAATATCATGTTATATCAACGAGTGAAATGATTTTAAAATATCTTTAGATCACAAATAGTACTCGAAATTGAACGGACCTCTTTCCACACGGAATTCGAATAATGATAGTTTGTAATCAGATTGACTGCTTATAATGCAAAAGACACATTAATAAACAGATTTTTAAAACGAACAATACACACTGATCGTTTCTTTATTTCCCAATGTAAATGAAAGGAACAAAAACCAATACATACCACAAAAAGTAGAGGAGAAATTTAAACATTTCCGGATCTATTTCTTGCAAAATGACCCCCAGCAAAGATTTGCGTAAGGAAAGATGAACCTCATGACTTGAAAGTCAGGCCTTAAAGCACTGCCTTTAAAAACAGTCAATTAACGGTAAGGTTTTAACAACATCATCACACAATTTTAGGGAAAACAAGTTCCATTTCAAAGAACCCCCATTTCGTTACAATATAATATGGTGTAGTATGCAGGTCATTATTTTAGGTTTAATTCCTATCTTATAAACTCAAACATTGAATAGAAGTATAATTCTTTTATGTTATTTTTTAAATATACAGTCAGGGGACTTATTGAAATAAGTGATTTTTAAATCACTTATTTGAGTAGCAAATTTGAAGTTTTGTCACAAATTGTGATTTTGTAGTTTTACCAACATTGTAAACACATAGGTTTAAATAATATCTTTTCATTAGTAAAATTGAAAAAAATGAATTTTTTGCTTTTTTAAGTAACAAGGTTTATACCTTTGATGTTATCATTTAGCTGCAGATTCTATTTTAGTTGAAAAAATGCTATAATTATGGCTTTAAATAATGAACTGATACTTTCTTCACAGATTTTCCCCAGCAGTGGGAGTATTTATTTTCTGTAAAGTTCAAGGTTTCATCTTTCAGATTATGTAATAAAATTCTACTGTTCGCGATAAAAATTTCACTGTTCGGGGTTGTTGAAATTAGTGGGGTTTATTAAAATAATAATACTTAAAGAAGTGATTTTTGGGAAGAAAATTGAGGTATGATACTTAAACAAGTGAATTTTATGTCATTATCCTCGATTCAGTACAAGGTCATCATCTGAATTGACCTGGTCATCCTAAACTACACAGATGTTGGTTCTGATAAGTTTAGAAACATAATTAGTCCCTGGATTATTAGTATTCTATATTAAAAGCTACAGTAAAATTAAATCACTTCTTACTACTTAAATAGGTGATTATTAAGAAAGACAACTCTTACTCCCAACCTTTATGGAAATAATGTTACTTGAATCAGTGATTTAGAAAATCACTCATTTAAGTAAGTCCCCTGACTGATATAATTTTTTTTTTTACCAGAAGCATACAAAATCATCTTATTGCCATCCTTTTGATTCTTTGTTTAATTTGTATTTATTTATATTGTTTTATCAATTTACATTATTTTAAGAAGGGTTACTTAAAACAGGATTATAAAGGGGAAGTAACTCAGAATTTCTTTGAAGTGTTCTGAAGCAAAAGTCGTTAAAGATCGTTAACTAGTACTATGTTTGACACCCAAGCTGTCAAGTGAAGCCATTTAATTTCACATGCAGGTAAAAACAACCCTCATAAGTGATACAAACACCTAATTAATGTTGACTTGTCATTCAAGATTCTATACTCCTGCGTGGGTGGGTACGGCTTATTCTCCTTTCGCCTTAGCTGTCAAAATTATTATATAAAATTAATCCCATTTCGCCTTAGTGCAAATTTTCAGGTTAAAAAGAATAAACTAAGGTGAAATGGGAACTTGTGTAAACTTTGGAATTAAATTATTCTTTGTTTGTATTGCAATTATGTTTTATTTTAATGTCAAAATCTGCCTTGAAATACTTTTAAATAGATTTTTGTGTGTGTCTTGTACATGTAATATAGAATCGCATGAGAGAAAAGCACTAATACATGAAGCACAAGAACTATTTACATAATAAATAATTTATTATAATGATAGTATTTTACTTATAAATTGACTTAGTTTTTCTACCAGGAAAGTCCGAAACATTACTTTCACTCTGTGGTTTAAGTTTTTAAAAATTTTATAATAATAACTTTCTTAAACTATCCTGGATTTGTACCAAACTTGGACAGAAGCTTGTTTATGATCATAAGATAGTATACAGTTCTAAGTACATTTTGTCAAGTAAAATATTCTATTTTTTCAGTATTTTCTTATAAATGGACTCAGTTTTTCTGCCTGGAAACATTACATTCACTCTGTGGTTAAAGTTTTTTTTTAATTTTAATAGCTTTCTTTAACTATCCTGGATTTGTACCAAACTTGGACAGAAGCTTTTTAATGATCAAAAGCTAGTATCTAGAAAGCAACTTAGATTAAAAAAATCTTCTTTTTCCGTATTTTACTTATAAATGGACTTACATGTAGCTTTTCTTCCAGTTACATTACATATAGTTTGCAATTAAAGTTTATAAAACATTTATTAGATTCATAAACTATCCTGGATTTTTTCCAAACTTGGACAGAAGCTTCTTTCAATCAAAAGATAGTATAGAGAGGAATATTTTTATTATTTTTTTCCTCATTTTTGTTGAGCCTGCGATTAACAGCAAAAGTAGGTGAGACACCGCGGAATCCTTACAAATTTATTAGATATAATTAGCACAGTTTTTATTTTTATTTTTTTATTAAAGTTTCTGTTTTTTGTGTGTTTCATTATGTAAGGGATAAATAAATTATCTAGATTTTTAGACAATATTTCAAGAGAAGAAACTTTCCAACTCAAAAATGTTTTTATTGTAGATTTTTCTTGATTTTACAACTTTTGAAATAAAAAATTGGTCACTTTTATTAAAAATATTCACTCAAGAGAAACAATTCCCTAATTACATGTGGTTTAAATTGCTATAAAAACACAGAGGTTTAATTTGTTTATTTAGTATTTTTATATAAATTCACATTTCGCCTTAGTTCAATTCCCACCTGGCCTTAGTATATTTTTTACCTTTTTTACCTGGAATTCACAGTTAAGGCGAAATGAGAACACACCGAGGGTACCATCAAGCGGGAGATTCCCCAATTTTCGCCTTTTGAGCGGGAGTCTCCTGCTCAAAACAGGAGGGTTGGCAGGTATGCATCTTCTGACATAGGACTCAGATTTCTTTTGAACTGAATTTTAATGAGTGTATTGTTATGCGTTTACTTTTCTACATGGCTAGAGGTATAGGGAGAGGGTTGAGATCTCATAAACATGTTTAACCCCACTGCATTTTTGCGCCTATCCCAAGTCTGGAGCCTCTAGCCTTTGTTAGTCTTATATTATTTTTAATTTTAGTTTCTTGTGTACAATTTGGAGTTTAGTATGGCGTTCATTATCACTGAACTAGTATATATATTTGTTTTGGGGGCCAGCTGATGGATGCCTCCAAGTGTGGGAATTTCTCGCTGCATTGAAGACCTGTTGGACACATTCCCCATTTCCATTCTCAATTTTATTTTTACATACTATATTTACCAAAATTATTTCCAGAATGCAACTTTCACAAGGTTACAGCATGCTTTAGATGTGGATTGGACAACAGACGAAAATTCAAAGAAGATAAGACGAACACCCAATACATATTTCATAATGCAAAGTAGGTTTTCAACACAACCAACCAGAGCAATCTTGTCTGGTTGTTTTATGTCAGACTCATCCTAATGTTATTATGTGTTTTTTTTATTGAGAGAATAATGTGATTGTGGCCATTTTGATAGTTTTCATTTTAATTTCATGTGAAACAGTAAAACTGGTATGATATGACTGTTTCTGAACCCTTGAAAATCGAAGAGCCATCAAAATGATTTTAGTTTTAAACTGTTACATTACATTAACATTAATTTATCTCTTTATGAACATTTTAAGAGACACAGTAAGAAAATACATCAGGTAAATGCCATGAAACAGTCAAAACAATATAGGAATAAGAAGATGTGGTATGATTGCCAATTAGACAATTCTCCATAAGAGCGCAAATGACACACAAATCAACACATTATGGCTTCTAAAAATGAACTTAGCTTATTCTGCATAGTCAGCTGTAAAAGGCTCTAAAATGACAAATGTAAAACTAAACAAACGAGAAAACTAAGCACTTGATTTATGTTCGTACCAAATATATTGTACAACATCAAACGACAACCACTTTTAAAATATTCGCCTCCCCAGAGGCTGATTTAGGGGGGGGGGCCAGGCTCCCCTCCTTTATCAGAAAAATTTTGGTTGGTTATATGGGGAATCACTGAAGCGTAACAGAATCTAGTGCAAATAAGATTGAAAAAAGGGGCTTAACCTTTAAGTCAAAACCTGTGTGAAAATTTGAATTGCATTTGTCTTTCTTCCAGTTTTACTGAAGTTCATGGAGCAGAATGGTAGAAGAGTTGCTCTAGGTTCAAGAGAAGATGACATTGTTGTTTTAAATAATATAAGAAATACTGTTTTAGAAGATATGAAATTGAATGACAGTGTTGTTTCTAAAGAATTTAGTAGGTAGGTTTTTCATTAAGGTACAATAATTATTACAAAATTTTAGGATATTGTTTCTAAAGAATTCAGTTGGTAGGTTTTAAATATAGTGACAATAATTACAATGTTGTTTTTAAAGAATTCAGTCAGTCAGTATTTTATAAAGACACAATGATTATAACAGATCAGAGGGATTTAGTTTCATGACCATTCACATTACACTGGTCTAAAATATTTTGTTGACAAAAAGAGATTGAATAATCAAAACATTTCAAGAAACTGTCATCATATCATCATAGGTCCCTATAAGCCAGGTTATGGGAAAAGGATAGTTAAGAATGGTTAAGTATGTGTAGTTGTTATCCTTATTGCTCTTTGTAGAGTTGACAGCAAATGAATAATAGGGTATTATGAACTTGTTTTATACATACATTGTACTATATTTAGTAAATTAAATAATTAGGTAATGTTAATAAACTCTGCTCATGTAGACCTTGTATCATTGAATATAGCTGGACAGAATTTAACATGATCTGATATTGTGCACTGGCTAATTAAATGTTTAATAGGACTATTATTGATGGTTTCCAATACCTAAATCATGGACACAGCACATCTTATTTTTATCAATTGGAGACAGCAGGGGAACACATAATAATAATAATACTTTTTTTTTTTTTTTTAAGTGCTAACGCTTGTTTCTGTGTTCATGATTTTTTTTTGTACAAAACTTATTACCATTTCAATTTACTATGTATACTATAGTCAATGCATTGGGACATATTTTCTTTATTTTTTTTTAAAGGCGAACTTAAAGTGTTAACTACATTGGTTTGCAAAAATAAAGTTTTTTGAGTGATATTGTTATGTTAGACCTGAACCTGGACCTTTATTTATAATCTGCTTTCATTTATTTATAACTTCAAGTAAATGGTGGCTTCTTTTTAAGACTTATCTGGACCATATACACATCCAAGCATACTTGGTCATAACCATTATAGAAAAGACATATTAATATGATCACTCTTATTATTATGAAGCAACTTGTAATTATATAGAGATTAATACATGGCCTTTTCCATATCAGCCTGGGTATCATCCGGAAACCCCCATATCAGCCCGAGACGGAGTCAAGGTGCTGATGTGGGTCGAGGGATGATACCCAGGCTGATATGGAAAAGGCCATGTATTAATCGATTTATTATATACTTCCGACAATAGTTTTATGTAAAGGCAAATAAACTAATGTAATAACTAAAACAGTCAAACATTTTATAAAGAAAATTAAAATTATGAATCAAATATACTATAGCATCATTAACTCCTTATATATTTATGGTAACGTTTCCTATAGAGGCATTTTGAAACATTGAAAATTTGGAAGAGTTTTACGATCATTACTACGCCATGTTTGTTGTACTATAAAATGATTCATAATTGTCAATGGCATTTGTTAGCAAGTATTAACTATCCCCACAAAAGTTCCCGTAAATTTTGACGTCGACATAAAAAACATCTGACGTCACAATGGAAAAGTAAACAACCGATACCGGAAACACCGGAAGTAACTTGCACGAGAGGCACTTTTATGGGTTTTGTGCACGAGATGCACCTGATATGGGTTATCAGCCCGAGTGGGAAATTATGGCTTGTGTACTTCCGCTCATTACACATATGCAAAAGCTATCATATCAATGCTAAGTATATGATAAAATGGTATAATTGCAAACAATATTGAAAATATAAGAATTAAATTAATACTTTCAAACTATGTGAGAGCAAAACAAAGAGAAGGTATTTAAGGTGGTACCTAACACTACAGGGAGATAACTCTGTAAAATCAGCTTAACGTTTTAATTATGTATTTTTAAGGAAATATTAAGCTTTTCAATGATCAAAATTAGTGTTTGTCAAACTGATTTTTATCCAACCATTTTACTCCAAGAAAGTGATTGGTTCAAGTTTTTTGAAATTGTTATATCTTTTTCAAAGGGTCAAAGTAAATATTTTGTCAAAATTTTATGAAAATTAAACGAGCCAAATTAATTTTGGTCAAGGTGTTGGGTACCACCTTAAGTATTTAAAAACTTCAACATAAACCCTTGATATACACAATGCTTATCAGTGAGCTTGGCTATAAAATTATGTCATGTCCCCAAAGAGCTTTATGTCAAATTTGATTTTTATTTTATTCTTGTTTTCAGTTACTGTTTTGCTGAACTAAGTCCAGTATGTGCCATAGTTGGTGGTGTTATTGGACAAGAAATTATAAAGGTATCTCAAAGTATTCTTTAAATAAAGTCAAAATAATGATTCAGTTCCCTTATGGACCTCTGCTCCAATGAATAATGTCTTTTTTGGATTTGAGCGTCACTGATGAGTCTTTTGTAGATGAAACGCGCGTATATTCAAAATTTAGTCCTGGTATCTATGACGAGTTTATTTAATGTCCAACAGTCTAATCTGGTTTGTCTCCTGATGTAGGGCAAGGTGTCAATATATATGTCATGTTATATCTTTTGAGACATATTATGGTTCTATTTCGCATCATCATATCCTGTGCAACACACTACACTTGTTACAAAAATAACTTGAGATCATAATCTTGTCCATAGTTAAGTACAAGACATTTTGGGTACCTTAAATATTGCATGTTGCGACCAGAGATGTTAAATCAGGAATGCAAGGAAAAAGAAAAGATATCTTATATTAATTAACAAGATAAAATTTTGAAGTTTCTTTTCAAACTAAAAACCACAATGTGTTCATAGCTGTTCTTCATCTTATAGTCACCTTTAACAAAAAGCAAAAGCTTAAGATCTCACTCATGTTTAATACAGCTCCAAGCATAGGTTTGCTAGATGTTGATTATACTACAAGGCATAGGTTTGCTAGATGTTGGTTATGCTGCAAAGCATAGGTTTGCTAGATGTTGATTATGCTACAAAGCATAGGTTTGCTAGATGTTGGTTATGCTGCAAAGTATAGGTTTGCTAGATGTTGATTATGCTACAAAGCATAGGTTTGCTAGATGTTGGTTATGCTGCAAAGCATAGGTTTGCTAGATGTTGGTTATGCTGCAAAGCATAGGTTTGCTAGATGCTGGTTATGCTACAAAGCATAGGTTTGCTAGATGTTGGTTATGCTACAAAGCATAGGTTTGCTAGATGTTGGTTATGCTACAAAGCATAGGTTTGCTAGATGTTGGTTATGCTGCAAAGCATAGGTTTGCTAGATGTTGATTATGCTACAAAGCATAGGTTTGCTAGATGTTGGTTATGCTGCAAAGTATAGGTTTGCTAGATGTTGGTTATGCTGCAAAGCATAGGTTTGCTACATGTTGGTTTTGCTGCAAAGTATAGGTTTGCTAGATGTTGGTTATGCTACAAAGCAAAGGTTTGCTAGAAGTTGGTTATGCTACAAAGCATAGGTTTGCTAGATGTTGGTTATGCTACAAAGCATAGGTTTGCTAGATGTTGGTTATGCTGCAAAGCATAGGTTTGCTAGATGTTGATTATGCTACAAAGCATAGGTTTGCTAGATGTTGGTTATGCTGCAAAGTATAGGTTTGCTAGATGTTGGTTATGCTACAAAGCATAGGTTTGCTAGATGTTGGTTATGCTGCAAAGCATAGGTTTGCTACATGTTGGTTTTGCTGCAAAGTATAGGTTTGCTAGATGTTGGTTATGCTACAAAGCAAAGGTTTGCTAGAAGTTGGTTATGCTACAAAGCATAGGTTTGCTAGATGTTGGTTATGCTACAAAGCATAGGTTTTCTAGATGTTGGTTATGCTACAAAGCATAGGTTTGCTAGATGTTGGTTATGCTACAAAGCATAGGTTTGCTAGATGTTGGTTATGCTACAAAGCATAGGTTTTCTAGATGTTGGTTATGCTACAAAGCATAGGTTTGCTAGATGTTGGTTATGCTACAAAGCATAGGTTTGCTAGATGTTGGTTATTCTACAAACACAGCATTGATCTTATCAACAAATAATCGACTGTAAACAGCTGTAAACAGGCAAACATACACTTGTCTTATTGGCAATCATGCCACATTTTTTTAAATATACAAAGAGTGTCATTAGTCACAAAAGAACATATATTCTAAATATTTTGTGCAGAATATTACCACATTACAGAATTATGAAAATCTAATTGCAGGCTGTATCACAGAGAGATTCACCACATAATAACTTCTTTTTCTACAATGGTGTGAATGGAGAAGGACTAGTGGATAAGATTGGTTAAACATGGTTTTTACCTCCAATTTGGTTAGAGACTATTTTGAACTACAGTTTGGTTAGAGACTATTTTGACCTATAGTGAAGGAATTGTTCCTTGCAGGAATCAGTATCAAGTCATCAGATATGCTTGGTTGGGTGATTTACAAATGAAAAGTGCTGTGCGAGTTGCATAATGAACATTTGTATAAATGAAATGTCACAATGTAAAGGAAGAAATAAATGTTACTATTTCAGTTGTATTTTTGTCATGACTTTGACACAGAGAAATTAATCAAACTGTTGCATTAAACTTTGTATACCTTCATACTTCATATAGCATGTAAAATATAAATTTTGTGGATGCCTTATGTTCTGGAGTATTCAAGGGTCATATGCACATCGACTTTGAACTACTTATACCATGATGTGACCCCATCAATAAATTATTTTGGTATTTACATGGTTCAGCTACTGCTCAGCACTTGTCTTGTATGAGTAATAAGATAACTTTTTGTTATGAGAAATCCTTGGAATAGTTTTTGTCCATCAGACACGATTCATATACCCATAACATTGACTTCATTTTATTAATTATTGGTCAAGTTTGTCCATATTTATCTGATACCATTGGTATAATTCCACTATCTTTGGTATACTCATCTGGAAGATTTTATTTGACCTTGTCTCATTTTCATGGTTTATCATTCAATGTTTAGTTTTTCAGATATTATAAGTAGCCTCAAGACCTATTTTTAACAGTTTTATATATAGTCTTTTTTAAAATATGGGTGGAATTTACTGGATTTTCTATGCTCTCTGAAGAAAATATAGCTTTCCATAAAGTTGTCGCATGGGAACACACCGAAGAAAATCAAAGCGCTGTAAGCGCTGAAGGCAGTTAACCAAAAACCAAGGCAACCGTAATTATGAAAACTGTGGCAATGTTGCCTCAACATTAAACATTCATATATAGTACATTCATGTTTATCTAATGATTTATTTATTAAGGCAAATAATTTATATGTTATCAAGGTTTCAAAAGCAATGCATATATCTATGTATATTTTTTATGGTGAGTCTGCAGTGGTACAAGTTCCCAATGATTGCAGTTGTTCTACTTGGTAGTTAACCTTGGTTTTATTTGACTGCTAGAAGTTCAATTTGACGTAGTATGAACATGTAATAGTATGAATGGACTGGTTTCCCTGGAAAGAAAACTGAGTTTGTGTTCTATAGTACAAAAAGTTATGAGACACGAATCAGACAAATGTTCACTACAACAGGGATCAAAGATGAGCCGTGGTGTAGTGGTTAGTGCATCGGACTACAAACACAAAGGTTCCTGGTTCGATTCCCGTCTGGGATGAAAATTTCAGGAACTGAATTTTCGGCTCTCCCTTGACACCATTTACGAGTATGGTCTCGAGGAAACGATGATAGTCCGTCGGAAGGGGACGATAAATGGCTGACCCGTGTTAAGAGAGAGCCATATCTCTTGCACGTTAAAGACACACTTGTAGATTTCGAAAAAGAGCAGGCTAATGCCCGCTACAAGGCAGCACTCGCACCCGCAAAGTGGAAAGGGATTAATATAAGTTGCAAAACTTGTTTCCCAATCCACTATAAATAAATATGTTTAAACTAAAGATGAGGTCTGACTGACTTGCCCATAGTAAATGTAAATGATTTGTTATTTTGTCCCATACATATGAATACTGTAAATTCAGAAATTATTGCGTGCATTTATTATTGCGATTTTGTCAGTTTAGACTTAAATGCGATTTTAATTTTTACGATTTTGAGAAAAATCCTGTTAAATTCAAATAAAATATTTCAGAATGCGAGTTTAAATTATTGCGTTTACAACTCTGTCGCATTTTTCGCAATAATAAAAACCTCGCAATAATTTCTGAATTTACAGTATATACAATTTAGGGGTGGGGATCTCAACGGTTTTCAAGTTCTCAAACAGGTAGGGGTAGGCAGAGGATTTAGGGGGCAGGGGGCCCGGCGCCCCCTTTTTGGGAAAAAAATTGGTTGCTTATATAGGGAATCGCTGGAGCGGGCCCCTCTTAGGTCAGTCAGTGGGCCCCACTTATGAAAATTTCTGGATCCGCCACTGGGGATAGGGTGACCCTAGGGACTTCCCCTACATTTCATTTATTTGTTATATTGTCCCATACATGAATATATATGGTTTAGGGGTGGGGATCTCATTGGTTTCCAAGTTCTCAAACAGGAAGGGTAGGGTGACCCAAGGGACTCCCCCTATATTTCATTTAATTAGTTATATTGATCCATACATGAATATATATTGTTTTGGTGTGGGGATCTCGACCGTTTCCAAGTTCTCAAACAGGAGGGTTGGGATGACCACAGGGACTTCCCTTATATTTCATTTGATTTGTTATATTGTCCCATACATGAGTATATATGGTTTTATATGGGTAAGGATCTTGACCATTTCCAAGTTCTCAAACAGGAGGGTGAACAGTGACCTCAGGGACTCCCCTATCTTTCATCTGATTTGTTATATTGTCCCATACATGAATATATATGGTTTAGGGATGGGGATCTCGACCATTTTTAAATTCTAAAACAGGAGGGTGGGGTGACCCCTAGCGACTCTTCCTATATTTCATTTGATTTTTCATATTGTCACAAACATGAATATATATGGTTAATGGGTGTGGATCTCGACCGTTTCCAAGTTCTCAAACAGGAAGGGGTGGGGTAACTCCAGGGACTCCCACTATGTTTCATTTTTTATTTATTATATTGTCCTATACTTGAATATATGCAGGGGCGGATTCAGACGGGGGAGGGTTGCGGGCTTGCACCCCCCTTTAATTTGCAAAGCATGGGTTGTTCTCAGCTTAATAAAGAAAATTCCGATAATTTTACCTCAATTTTTTTTTAGCCTCGCTCTGCTCGGCGAAAATTTAAGTTTGCGCCCCTCCTAACCTAAAATCCTGGATCTGCCCTCATATGGTTTAGGGGTGGGGAGCTCGACCGTTTCCAAGTTATCAAACAGGAGGGGATAGAGTGGCCCAAAGAATGCCACCTATATATCATATGATTTACTTACATTAAGGTATA
This sequence comes from Mytilus edulis, assembly GCA_019925275.1. Taxonomy (NCBI): domain Eukaryota; kingdom Metazoa; phylum Mollusca; class Bivalvia; order Mytilida; family Mytilidae; genus Mytilus; species Mytilus edulis. The sequence goes on from CM034350.1 coordinate 8,969,650, forward strand.
TATAATATAGTTGCATTATTTGTGAAAATAAAGAATGAAACTTTCAGCTACTTTAATTGACCCTTCAAAATTGAGAAAAAACAAATAACCCCTCGAAATTGCAGTAATATGTTTACACTTTAAAAGCATCTCACATGCATTATCATCATCTATCATTTATAAAGAAAATTTAGACTGTGACCATGAACATGTATATTGTTAGTTATACTGTTCCCAGCTGTCACGTTGTATTGGATTTTTAAATTAAAATTTATCAAAAAGTAATTTTTAGTTTCTGAATAAAATATTTTTCTGTTTTTTCTTTCTTTTACATATATCTTTTGGTTTACAATATTAGTGTTTATATTAATTTACCATGCATAGATGTATTTTTTCACCTGCTTGGATTTATTTTGTAAATGATCGTCAAACCCGGAATTACCCTTATCCGCTTCCGGAATCGGATCCGATTTTGTAAAATTTTGTCTTCACGGCCGCCATTGTTATGTGTTTACAATGTTGTTTTTGTCAATCAGATACGATTTTACTCGAATTTATACAATATTTGTCGGCGATTTTCTGTATAAAGCTAGCGGTTGAACAAAATGAACATCGCCGTCATGAATAATAATGATAAAAATAAGTTTTTAGCTCGTTTAATTTGAGACTTTGGTGAACATGGTTTAATTTGAGACTTTCGGGACCCGGATGTGGAGGAAAAGATGGCTGACACGCTTTTTAGCTCCTGATATATTTTTATTCGCAAGCACGTTTTAAACCGTTGGTTTTAATGCACATGTGTATATAACTGTACAGAAACATTCACTTCATCACCACAAACTGTTATTTTAGTTAAAATCATTGTTTTAAATCGGGAATAGGCCTGTTCAAAGTGCGTCCTGTCGCCGGCTATATTTTGCCGCCATCTTGGAAATATAAAACAAAGTAATATTTTATTACCTCCCGGGTATTCCAGCACCTCATTTTATATTTTACTAAAATATTTTTATGAACATTTTAACTGTTTTCTGGTAAATATACCCGTGCACTGTACATTATCCCTTGCAAGCGAGTCTGCATCATATCATCCAACCAACATAAACAATCCATTATGAGTCTAGTTGAAATGAGAAGACGTAGTAATAGGGTTAAATCAAAGAAAATGGTCTACACACCTGTCAAAACTATAAACAATCAGTGTAAAGGCAATTCAAAAACTTCAAAGATATATGTTGACTATGTACTGAATAAAAACAAAGCCATGTCAAATAAATTAGAAGCTTCTGAGAGAACCCTTACAGTTGTTCCAGAGTATAAAAGTGGTAACTTGGTTTTAACATTCTCTGCAGCAGCTTATGAAGAATTTCGAATAGTCACAAAAAATGTCCTCCTGAGTTCAGATTTACATATAAATCAGACTAATACTACTGATAAATCTGGAGCGATTGTCTCGGAATCTCTAAATGTTACAAAGAGTAGAAAAAAGATATTTGTACTAAACTTCTACAATTCAACATCTAGAGTACTTTTGAATGGAAATCAGAATCATATAATTGACTTTGTATCTTCTCAACTATCTGACATTTTGCTGATATTAGACCGTAATAAAGACTTTATGAACTTAAATGCCAAAATTAGAGAGTACTGCAAATGCTTCCTCAATAAAAGTAAATGTCAAGATTCAAATATAGAACCAACGAAAGACTGTGATCCAGAACCCTCTGCTTGTTACTCTGACCTGCCAATAACATATGATATTAATTGCAGTGATAATGAAAATGATGAAAATTCAATATGCCCAACATGCCTATTATTATGTGAAACCGACTCAAAGGCTGTGGAATGTGATTCCTGCTCCTTTTGGGTACATTATGAGTGTGAAAATATCACGTCAGAAGAAGTTAAACACCTAGAAGAAAATAGCAAAATTGAGTATATCTGTAAGGGGTGTGTAAAACTTAGAAATGATCATGCCATTAACAATCAGACTCCAAAAACTGTTACTAAAACTTATTCTGCTCTTAACAATAGTGCAAGCAATCAAATAGTGTCAAAACAAACTTTACACAATGATACAAGTACATGTATGAATATTGCTGATAACAGTAACAAGAACAGTGATGAAAGAACTATGCACTCTCCCAACACACATGTAAAGAGAAATATACAACTGAAGGTTAATAAACTACCCACTCAGTCGACAGATAAGAGTCCTGTGAAGGTACAAACACAAAAACAGTCTAGTCCGTCAAAGTTTAACATCCAAAACTCTAGCTCAATACAAGATGAGGAAATCAGTCACTTGAAAACAAAACTAGCTCGTAGTGAAAAACTTTTGAAAACTAAAGATAGCCAATTCTGTAAACTTGACTCAGAAATGAACACTTTAAAGAAGGAGCTTGCAACAAATAGAGCATATACAGTAAAACTAGAACAGGATATTATTGATTTAGAAACGTCACTCAGAATCCGAAAACAAAAAAATGGTGTCTATACAAGAAAGGAAAGCCATAATGGAGATGAATATGCGAGAGATCAAAATGAGGACTTAAAGTCATGGGTTTTAGAACAAAGAATAAAAACATTAGAATTTGATGCAATTAAACAGGACAACAAAATTAGCAATTTAAGTGACAAACTTATGGATTTGAAAATTGACTTAATGTCTCATGGCAACCAATCTCGTCGGCCACATAGACAAAAACGATCCAACAGACATAATAATGAAATAAATGAGCCCGGAAATGACAATATAAATTCATGTACAAATAACATTGATCATTTAATGGAAGAAGAATTTTGTCTAAGAACAGATGAAATACCTGACTCACAATCTGGAGCTAGCCTTGATTTTTTAGACAAACAAGGACAGAAGAAACATGCAAGAATGAAAGAAAATCAATTACCGAAAAACCGAAAACGGCCAATGAATCCAAAGGTACATACTCCAATCAAGAAACCTCTTGTAATTCAATAAACGTATCAGAATCAACCTATATATCAACCGCCTCAAAGCTTAGCATCACATCAGAGCCATTACCCAAACCAGCACGCTCTACTCAATATACCACCAAGAATTCCTCCAATGATAACACCATTTCAACAAGTGCCTCAACATCTATATCCATTCCAACCAAACCAACATCTGCCTCCAATGATGCGAATGTACAGTCAAATCAACCAAACTCGACGAAACTAACTTGTGAAAGCCATGTTTTAAAAGGCCACAACAAAAAGCCAATTACTATTTTATCTTTTAACATTGAAGGATTCACATCGAACAAACTATATTTAGAAAACTTGTCTAAAAGAGCCGACATTATTTTTATGCAAGAGCATTGGGTACATAGTTGGGAAAAGAATAAAATTGAAGACTTTATGGACAATTTAAATTTTATAAGTCACATAAAATGCTATGATGATGAAATTATTATAGACCCACTTGAACGTAAACGTGGGCATGCTGGGGTAGCCATCTGCTACAAAAAAGACATTGCAAATTGTGTGGAAAAATTAAATGATGGTGGAAATAGAGTAATAGCTATCCGAATAAACTCAGCAAAGCCTATTATTTTAATTTGTGTATATTTGCCAACTCGTGGAAACAAGATTTCGAGAGATGACTACATAGCTGTACTTGATGAGCTAGTTGAAATTGTTTTAAAATATAGACAATCATCTGATATATTGATTGGAGGAGATGTAAATGCGTCCTTACATCGTAGTTCTATAAATGTTAGAGATAATGACTTTAAAAAATTTCTACTTGAAAATAAATTGAATGTACCAGCTATGTGTCCTGTACAAAATACTTTTTATCATTTTAACAATAGGGACGAATCCCAAATTGATTATTTTATAGAAAACAACAAGATTGTGGAATTTTACATAACATTTCAGAGAGAACCTCTTAATACATCCTGTCATGACCCTGTAATGATATTAATACATAGAGATATGCAGGCTGTTAAGACACTTAATGAAAAAGTACATGTTCACAGAATTAAATGGAACAAAATGGATACTTCTGAGTATGAGAAACTGGTTGACATTGAGATGAAAAAGAAGATAAATGAATCTGAAACGTTAACAGTTAATAATATAAACTCATTTATGTCATCTATATGTAACACAATAGTTTCAACAGCAGAAAAACTGCAGCCAAGGAAAAACAAGTCTGTTAAGAGGAAACGTGAATGGACACCTCAAATGTCAAATCTTGCTAAAGATGCAAATTTCTTTCATTGGAAGTGGAAAATGGAGGACAATAAAAACAAGAACAGTGAAAATTATAGAAAAATGAGATCAATAAAGAAAAAATTACGTTCTGTCCAGAGGAGGCATGAAGCAAATAAGCGTCAAAATAAAATGTCAGAAATAATGACACTTAGTGAAACTAATGACAAACAATTTTACTCGTTGGTAAAACATCAAAGAAAACAAGGATCCTCGTCTACCTCAATCTTAAAATATAATGACAATGTTGCAGATTGTGATGAAGATATACTGGAAACATGGGCTGATTATTTTGAAGATCTTGCCACCCCAGTTAATAACCCATGTTTTGATAATGAATATAAGACTCGTGTTGAAAATGACAATTGTGTATTGCATGAGATTTATTCTACACATAGAGACCCACTACAGATGGTAAAGGAAGAGGAAGTTTTGGATTGCATATTATCTTTCAAAAACGGAAAATCTCCCGATGAGACCAGAGTGACTAGCGAACACCTTAAACATGGAGGTCAAAATCTTATATACATACTAACAATCATTGTGAATTTCATATTCCAAAATATACATATTCCAACTGTTCTCAAGAATGGCATAGCTTGTCCAATTTTTAAAAGTGGTGGTAAGCCAATAGACAATCCTAATTCTTACAGAAAGATCACTGTAACCAATCCTATAGGAAAAATGATAGAAAAACTACATTTATCTAGAAACAGCAAAACTATCAGTAAAATCCAAAGTATTTTACAAAAAGGATTTACCGAAGGAGAGTGCCCTGCGATAGCTGGATTAATTTTGACAGAACTATTTATTGAGGCTATTGAAAACAACAGAAACATATTTTTTGCTTTAACAGACGCACAAAAAGTATTCGATATAGTTTGGCATGACGGATTGTTTAGAGAAATGTTTAAATGCAATATAGTTGGTGATAACTGGCTACTTTTTAAAGAATGGTACAACAACGTTCAAACAAAAATCAAATGGCAAGGACAATTTTCACATACTTTTCCAGAATTGCAAGGGGTTAGACAGGGTGGTGTATGGTCCCCTGCTGCATACAAAATATTTATTAACTCTTTATTAAAAATTTATGAAACTGAACAACTAGGTGCACGTATAGGCTCAGTTTATTGTGGAGTCCCAACGGTAGCAGATGACGTGACCCTTGTCTCAAATGATCCGTTCGAATTACAATCTATGCTCGATATCCAAATGTTTCATGCAAATAAACAAAGATACATTATCAGTAGTCAAAAATCATGTGTTCTTCAAAGAAAACGCAATGAAACTCACAGCTGGAATATCAATGGTCAAACTCTGAAAACTCCGGATACAGCAACTCATCTGGGAATTAAACGAGATAATGGGTCAAAAACTGGCACAAAAGAAGTTGTACCCGACAGAATTCAAACTGCACGCAAAACTGTCTATGCTCTAATGGGTGCTGGCCTCCATGGCCTTAATGGTATAAATCCAAAAGTGTCTCTTCATCTCATTAACTGTTATGTAATTCCAAGGTTAGTGTATGGATTGGATGTGATTTGTTTGTCAGCAAAAGATATTAAAAACCTTAGTACTTATTTCATAAAACTTATGAAGCAAATACAGCACCTACCAGAAAGAACTGCTAATACTGGTACTCTATTGCTACTAGGTCAGATCCCAATTGAAGCTGTTGTTCACAAGCGAATGCTATGTACTTTTAGGAACATTGTTGCGAATAAAAACTCTGTGGAATATAATATTGCCAATAGACAATTAGCTATCAAAAGCAAGGACTCTAAGAGTTGGTTTATAAGAATTGTTGAGCTTACTGACAAATATGAGCTACCATCTCCTCATGAGTTATTAGTCAATCCTCCATGTAAATATAAATGGAAAAAACTGGTATCGAAAGTTGTTAATTTTTTCTGGCTGGACAAACTAAAAACTGAAGCCAAAGATAAATCAACCCTAAATTTACTTAACATTGAGGATACAATTATTGGCAAAACTCATAACATTTGGTTTAGCGGGGGAGCTGAGCCGTTTGCTGTCAAACGTTGTAATATAAAATCCAAACTTGCTTGTGGAACATACACACTTCAACAAGACAGAGCTAAATTTAGCAGGCAATCCGTTAGTCCAATTTGTCAACTATGTAAGCATGAACCTGAAGATCGTGAACATTTTATAATCAAGTGCAAAGTATTGGAGGAAGTAAGGTCTCCGTTTATCGACAAACTCAGATGTTATATTCAAGACATTGCTAGTGGAATTCTATTTGATGAATTATTTCAGAGTAATAACAACTTGCTACAATTAATTGTTGACTGCTCAAAGTTTCATTTCTTAACAAATCAACAACACGTACACATTGAGAAAATTAGTGCTGGATTATGCTTTAGCCTACATCAAAAGCGTTCGTCATTGTTAGAATAGTGAACAAAATGCCTGTGATATGGAAATATAAAGGATTAGTAGAAATGAGAACTGTATTAACTGTGTAGATAAATTGTTGGTGGGATATGTACAGTGTACAAAGTATTGGTTCTATAAATTTTTATCTAACCGATTTTTATCAGTGCACCGTTTTTATTGTGATCGTGTATATGTACAATATGAAGTGACAATTCATGGATTTTAAATAGTTAAATTCACACTGACAAAGAACAACAGTGCCAGTGGTTCATCTGATAGAGGTGGCAAATACAGGATAGGTAAAGGTAAAGGTAAGGTGAAAAGGTTTGCAAAGTAATTTCTTATTTTCTTTCAAATGTATAAGGGCAACTACGTCGGGCGTAGCTAGAAACCAACTATCCTAGTCGAAATTCCGCTTGCAAAAGTGGAAGGTCTCGGACCACCGCTAATTTGCACACCTGCCTCCAAATTGAAAAGCTACGAAAATTTCTTTTTCTAATTTGAAATTGCCGCCAACAGCATGAACAGTTGAATTATATAATAGACTACTGACGTAGTTGTACTACGTATTGATGACAAACAATATTCCTACGACTTTTGTCATTTGGGAAATCTAAACTGCTTGTCTTCAGAGATTTTCGGCGATTAAATATTTCATACAATTGTTCTTTGACATCTTAGCTAAAAGCACAAGTCATAATGTACACAAGGATTTTTAATAAGCACTACTTCCTATGTGTAACTTTAAAACTTTTGGATAAATCGACGATCATTTAAGATTTTTTCTGGTCATTTTTTTTGTAATCCAGAATAAAAAGTATTAAAAAAGTGTTCAATTAGTTATATATAACATAGTAACAAGCTAGATAATAACAATGGCAAGTATTTCAGGATTTATTGGGTAGAACACAAATCTAGGGTGCTCGCATAATGCAGCTTAACTGCATGAAAATTGCTTTTTACCTTTCTTTTTCTTTCTTCTGTTTAGTCCTTGTCACACTTGTAGTATATATCCAAACTCCACATTAACGAGTCAACTAGTGCTGAGAAAGCAAGACAATCCGCTATTTATCAACACTGGTAACAATTTTTTTTTACTTTAACTGTAAAGGCTACCATAAGAAGTTTGTTATCTATTTTTGGCTTTTTATAGAATGGTTTTAAGGTGTACAAGCTCATCTAGCAGGATTCATCTGATATGGCCCTTTTTTCATGTTTGAATGGTCCTGGTTTCTTCTGACCTTGGTCTTGGTTCCCATTGGCAAATGTTTGGTGTTTGTGGATTTGTCATTTAATCATTACTAAAAGCAATAGGTCAACTAAAGTGTAAGGAATAATTGTAAGATGCACATATCTGTGTGGCAGGTTTTATCTGACTTAGACCTTCATTTCATAGTTTTGTTTTATCATTAGTATAATCAAGGACGTATAACTAAAATAATATACGTCCTTGGTATAATCAATAGGTCAACTATAGTTGGTGTATATGGAATGCTTACAAGGTGTAGATGTCTTTATGTAGTGTTTTTTTCCAATTTAGACCATATTATATCATAGTTTTTGTTTCTTCAATATTATAAGCAAATAGTAAACTATATTGGTGTGTGTAATGATTTCATGGTGAACATATTGTCTGGCTGGGTTTATCTGACCTTGACCTCACTTTTTTAGGTCATTGGTGAATATTCAGTTTAAGGAGGAGTCAAAAATTCAGACTTGTTACTGTTGATTCATTAATATTTGTTGGATACCAATTTTCGTTGATAAAGGGGAACCACAAATATAAATGTTAAACGAATTACAAATTTTGTAAAGGAATGTTTGCAGACTTTGCCAAAACCACATAATTTAATATCCATGAATATGCAAGTTTTCCTCAAACCAAGAAAATTGGTACACACGAAAATAAATGAAACCACAGTATACTGTTTCCATCCCTAGGTAGGCCTAGTAGTGTCAACAATTTTAAAAGTTTGTGACCAGGTCAGTTTAAGGGGAACCACTTGTGATAAATCTCAGTCATGGTCCAGTGACTATAAAACTTTCATGTTTATAAATAAATAGGTACGAGTGGCAATGAGACAACTCTCCATCCAAGTCACAATGTATATAAAGTGAAAAATAACAGGTCAAAGTATACAGAGCCTTGTCTCACAACGAAAAGTAAGCTATAAAGTTCCCCAAAATGACTAATGTTAAAAAATTCAAACAGAAAAACCAAAAGTCCATATAAAAACAAGAAACCTCTATGAACCACACATGCCATTTTTGCACCCAACATGTTTGAAGTTTGTGATTACGTCAGTTTAAGGTGAACCACTTATGATGTGTCAATGATTTTTGGGATGCAATTGTATTAGCATTGGCATATCATATTTCCGTAGAAATCATTTGGCCCTTAACCTTCAGTCATGCTTTTGCTTTTAGTATTTTACATATTTTGCATAAATTCAACTGATGTTTTTTTCTCTCTATCCAATCACATACAGGTGAGGCATATCTTCAACATTTTCTCCTGATGAGGCCTTTTTCTCAGATGATATACGCATAGGCTTGCTATATTTGATTTATGGTGTGTACATGTCTGAGCTCTGCTAGAATCTGACCTTTACATCATTTCCTTTTTGAATTTTCCTCTGGTTTAGTATTCTTGTAATTTTACTTTTTTCCATGAATAATGGCTCTGATGGGAACTGACCTTTACCTCATTTCAATTAATAACTCTTAAGTTTATGATACTTATAATAAAACCTTTATATTACAGACTTTCAATATAAGTTCAATCACAAGACGTAAGCAGGCGAAATATTTCAGTAGTGCACTCTTGTCTTTCTACTCGCACAAGAATGTTTTTTTTCTTTCATAAACAAACTTTAAAAAATCAGCTGCAGCTATATGTCACTCATACTTTGTATTTTATTTTTGAAAAAAAAGCATGATATAAACTAAAGTATTAAATCTATATTGTTTTATATAGAACAAACACAACTGTTGGGAAAAATACATGTATTTCATTAAAACAGTACAACTTTCCACTTCTCAGTATTTTGTCTGAAAAATATAAAAAATAAACCATATGTTATAACAGGAAACATAAGTACTATATAAGAGGCAAAAGATTATTTTCAAATTCATATATTTTCCTGTTCATTTCTTAATGTTATTATGACACAGTGAGAACTGATTATTTAATGACATCTTTTATGCAAATTATTCTCTGGTTAACCAGTGTTCAAAAAAATAAAAATCTCAATTGGTCTATAGAATTTATATGTCAAAACCAAAGAGAACCCTTTACTCAGGCTATTTTGATATTTGTGAAAAGTGTGCCAGCCCTTGAAGTAATTAATAAACAGCTGCGCCATGAGCGCATGATACGCCCGACGTCTTGTGTGGAAATTTTATGCAATAATCATAAATAGTTTCAGAGAAAGTTTTAAGCAATAACCATATATTGTTTTTGAGACACGGCGGGACATGTGAAACCCCCAACCCTGTTTTTAAAGGCAGTGCTTTAAGGCCTGACTTTTAAGTCATGAGGTTCATCTTTTCATACGCAATCTTTGCAGGGGGTCTTTTTGCCAGAAATAGATCCAGAAATGTTCGAATTTCTCCTCTTCTTTTTATGGTATGATATGGGTTTTGTTTCTTTCATTTACATTGGGGACTAAAGAAACGATCAGTGTGTATTGTTCGTTTTATAGAACTTGTTATTAGTGTGTATTTTGCATTATAAGCAGTCAACCTGACTACAAACTATCATTATGTGTATTCCGTGTGGAAAGAGGTCGGGTCAATTTCGAGTGTTATCTGACATCTAAAGATTCTTTCAGACGTTGATAAAACAATGAAAAGTCGACTGAACATGATTAATATTGCATCTTCTATAATTCAAAGCGGAATTCGGTTTATGAACGAGAAACCGTAAAGCGTTTTCAATTTCGGTATTAGTTATGTATGTTGTCTACGTATTATCCTGGTTCCCGGTACTACGTTCCGGGTATTAGCTATTTGATATATGTGATGTGTAACATTACGATCGGGTACCAGCCAATCTACGTGTGTATGTGTACATGATTTCCCGCCAAAATGACCGACATACAGCTATGGATAAAATAGTCCATAAACGTTCCGTATAATGATATGCAAATTCATAGTTAATCGTAACTTTTTTATCTTTGTATAATAAATATAACAAAATGGATTCCACAAAATTGAAGATAGCATTATTTTACGAGGATTTCTCATATTTTTCTCACTTCCGGGCGCAGTAATACGTATGTTTTGAAGAAGTTCGAAGAATTTGACAAAGTGAATTGAGAAGGAAACGGATAGATATACGTCCTTGCTATCAGGTAAAACAATTTAAATGAACAGAACAAACACATTTACTTCACACAAATAGTACAGGCTTAAGCTTTTTATTGTCTTATACACGACTGTAGTCTAGTGTTTAAACGACGGCGGTGACCTACAAGGTACGGGTCATTCTGGGTCAAGTCTAAATATGTAAACATATCCACGTGCTATTAGGTAGAAAGCATCGTAATGCAATATCTACAATTTTTCCTCCTTTATACATCGTTTAACCAGATATATTTCTCTTTCAAATACACTTATAAAACACGGGTTGTATGTACGTATCTTTTCTAGTGTTTTCTTGTCCTTATTAAAGTTCATTTGTTGATGTTTAAATATTTTTGAACGACTGAACACAGGAGTGAATGAATGCAACAATTATATATACTGAAGACTTGGGCTGTACAATGATAGTGTACGTATGTCATGCTGATAATTATTCTAGCAGTAATTATATTAATTTAGGATAGCTATGCCTCAGGCTTTCTGAAAAAATATCAATGACAATGTAAACAGGAACGAAACATTGACACGAATGATGCTCTCTTCTATGTTATAGTTATTTAGGTTACTGGCTATTAGGTATGTGTGTTGCACAAGTTTCAAAAAAACTTAAGTTATAAAACTTTTTTTCAGGGCACAAACCCACATTAAAGAGACTTGTCTACTGCCATACCCATCCTATTTTCATGCACCATTTGCAAGCAAGAGACTAAATGGTTTGCAAAATTAAAAATCAGGACGGTGTCCAATTAAAACAAAAGAACTAAACTGGATGAATATTGTAGGAGAAATCTAGAGGAAAGTTTTGATTTGTGAAATTGGTTTTCCTGAAAAGTCATTCATCCTAGCCTGCAGGAAGGAACTATAACTGTCCACCACCAACTGACGAGCTAATGTTGAGCTTCACATATGGAATTACTCAAATACCACCAATGTCTATGTTTTCAGCACAGATTTCACAAGTTGTGACACAGCTGTGCTTTTTTTTTATACCTGTTAAAGAGTTGTATACTAAATTTTATTTTTTTATCAATAAATATATATTGTGTCATTTAAGAACTTGTATTTTGCCAAAAGATGCATACTAGTGAATGAAAGTGGTGCAGTTCATTTTGCTTTGGTATATAGAATTGAATTACAATTGTTCATGTTATTGGAATGCTTATAAAAATAAGGAGATGTGGTACAATGTATATGATATTTAGTGAGTTTATCAAGCAAAAGTGAATAAGAAATAGGTATAAGCAGTTACAGGTACTACTGTACAATCTCAACGAGAAAAACTCATACCGTAAAGAGAATTTCATATTTACAAGTAAGTTTTGTTTTTGCGTTGAATAATTTTCTTCTATTGTTTTAATTGCAAATATGGGAAGTGGTTAAAATGCTAATGAGACAGCTGTTATGGCCACAGAGCCTTAATTGAAAACTTCTTTTTCATTCATACTGGTAGATTTTGCCTGGAGTTAGAAACAAATCTGACAACTTTTCAAAATGCACATGGCCATGGGGGTTTTACGTGAAAGATGGTTCATATAGTCATACAAAACCTTCAAGGGGCCTTCAAATGGAAGCAGGACAAGTCGCCCCACTGGTTAATCGCCCCACTTTTTAAATCAAAGAGCTGAAAGCTCTGAAGAAAAATGACGCCACTGTCTCTAATATTGGGATAGTTTTTATGCAAGTCTTGATTTTCACATACCGTAATTAGTTTAACAATGCAACATGTATCGTAAGCATATAATTGATATTCGTATATGTGTGTGTGTGTGAAGTGAAGGTGACAACTGGCTGGTTTTTTAAGACAAATGAATAGGTCAAGACTAGCTGAATTGTACAAATAAATACCGTAGAAAGGCTTGTATATTTCTCACTGGTACATAGTCTGAATCTGAGTCCGTTCGCTTCCATTCACGTTTGCGCCCACTCAATTTCACCCCTTTCACTTTCACACCCTACATGTTCGCACCCAATCTTAATTGGTTTTGTGTTTAATAACTATGTAAGCAAGTGTTTTCTTATAAGTATAATTGTTGTCATTGTCTCAAAATAAAGTGAGACAGCAATTTTTTTTTTGTGTTGAATAAATCTTAATTATGTTTTGGATAA